>JANHQD010000061.1:0-114193 GCA_024721195.1 Marasmius sp. AFHP31
ACCGAATCGTGGCCTTCGTTTCCTATGCTGCGCAAGCTTGTCATATTGTATTCTGAATCTCTGCGACTTCTCTGTCTGTTTTCGGGGACTAACAACAGCTCCTAGCGGTGATTCTTATAGCTCAGTCGGCTTTGGAAGGAGCCGAAATGCGCCTAACAGGCAGGAATTGCCGCACCCTAGCCGTCCATTGGGGGTCTCCTTCCCTGGAGATTGGATGTCGATGTGGAACGAACCAGGTACTATTGGTCACTACCCCGTATTCCGGACCCTGACTAGAAGTCCAAACCCACAACTGGATATCTTATACGGCGCAGGTACGCCCAACTGGGTTGGATACTTCATCACCAAATACGCGTCAGAACCGTTGTATAACCCCGAAGCTATACAGCAATCCTCGGAGTACATGCAGAGGCCATATCTCATCTATGACTATGCCAAAGGTGGAGACACTGTTACCCATTCACCCTCAGGAGGCGAGACAGGGCTGGCATTCGCTATCGAGCAACGTTTTCTGGTTGATACTGTGGAGCAGCACAAGGACTTGGCCTTTGACGACGCACTCTTCGGTTAGTTCTGATCTGCGTTCACTTTGGTATTCCTGTTGACGATCACCCAAGTGTGCTGGATTGGTATCAATGACTGCGCGTGAGTTGCGGATCTACGAAGAGAAACGCCATTCATGCTCCCCAGGTATTCGCACGAACACGCACACACAATCGAGAAGATTATCTCGCTGCATGATCAACTATACAAGGAGGTCCATGCACGCAACTTCATGTTTGTCGATGTTCCTCCGATTGAACGAACTCCCGCGGGTACGCTCTGTCGGAAATATCTTGATTGAATTGCTCACAAACCTTTCTCTGACTCTTCAGTCCATCGTGGAAACGAGGAATCAGCAAAGGGGAACTATATTGACTGGAATACCATGCTTCAAACCTCACTCAACGCCTTCGCCGTGTCTCATCCTGATTCAACTGTTCTGGTTTATTCGTCCCATGCTCTCTTCACGCGAGTACTAGATAACCCGACCTCCTACGGCTTCGAACAGTCGGACTCCAAGCAACAACGCGGCAAAATTTGGAGAGACCACCTCCACCCCACGACCAGGATTCACGATATTCTCGCTGAAGATATAGCATCGTTTCTAAAAAACATAGGTTTCGCAGCCGACGGTTCGAAGTAACATTACTTTTCCATGGATAATTTATACCGATTTTAATTTGACTTGGATAAACTACTTTAAAGCAAATCTAAGAGACCCGTATGTGCTGGCAAAGGCTATGAAGTTCAACGCGCCGGGGGAGCGCCAGCAGCCAGATGCGTCTCGCGTTTCCACGTGATGTGATTTCCATTTTTTCACCTTCACCACCAGCTACAATGGCGACGCCTTCTGCAGCCGTCGTCCACTTCAGTGGTCACCAATACCTTCGGCACCGTCTAGTGCTGTCCATACTAAGCGGAAAACCAGTCCGAATAGACAAAATACGGTCCGATGACAACAATCCTGGATTGCGAGGTGCGATTAGTATTTTGCCCTCGTAGGAGCATCCTAGATTGATGTTAAAACCCCTCCAATTTTCAGACTTTGAAATCAGTCTTCTGCGGCTCTTAGAAAAACTTACGAATGGGACAGTTATTGAGATCTCGGTTACAGGTGCGCCGTAGTGCTCTCACTCAACTCTCGTACTAAAATGATGTCAGGTACTGCTCTACTGCTGAAGCCGGGGATTATCTCAGGTGGTCCCATCGTCCATGACTGTCCTTTATCAAGATCTGTTGGATACTTCCTTGAACCAGTCATCATGCTGGCGCCATTCGCGAAGAAACCTTTGCAACTCACACTGCGCGGCATAACCACCGATGATAAAGACCTTTCGGTACGCCAAGCGATTGTAGAACCCAAAGTATCTCCTGATTGTTGCGCAGGTAGATCTCATACGGACTGTGACACTTCCTCATCTTCAACTCTTCGGGATCTCAGATGGGGTGGAACTACGGGTATGGCTATCTCATGTCGATGCCTCCCTGCTCGCAAACGAAGTGATCGTTGCCGTTACAGATAAAGAAACGGGGCGCGATGCCTGGTGGTGGGGGAGAAGTTCAATTCATATGCCCAGTCGTCAAACAAGTCAAGACACTCAATTTCGTGGAACCGGGAAGAATAAAACGAATACGGGGAATATCGTGCGTGTCTTTTGTCCGTTCACATCGCGATTTCAGGCAAGCTCATGAGGGATACAACCGGACAGACATGCGGTACGAGTCAATCCACAGTTCTCGAACAGGATGATAGAAGCCTCTCGGTCGCTACTCAACCGGTATATTCCCGATATATACCTGTATTCCGACGTGTACAAGGGTGAAGAGAGTGGAAAGTAAGCAATTTTCGCCCGTCGTCGAATTGTCCTCCGCTGATCTCGTGCGTGAAGATCACCAGGATATGCGCTGAGCTTAGTAGCTGAAAGCACTACGTCTGCGTTGTACTGTGCGGAGGCCGTGTCACAACCAGGCATTGCACCGGAAGATGTCGCGCTACAAGCAACGCGCGTGCTCCTCGACGAGATACAGAAGGGAGGATGTGTCGATCAAAAACACCAATCTCTTATTCTCATTATGATGGTTCTTGGGAGCGAAGACGTTGGTCGATGTCGCATGAACTTGCCAACTGCCAGGAGGTATGGCTCTTCACATTTCCCTTCTCCTGCACTCCCCTCATTCTAGGTTTCTTTCAGCGTCCAACTTCTCAGGGATATCAAAGATTTCTTCGGGACATCCTTCAAGGTTGTCCCCACGGATTCCAGTGATTCGCAGCAGTTATTGTACTCCTGCTACGGGACTGGTTATGTTAATGCCAATAGGACACTAGCATAGTCTTTGTGCTGGCATTACATTCATTGAAAAGTACACACGGAATACTTTTGTAACTAATTGGCATACTGTAAGGTTGCAGGTCGCTCTTGTGATACACTTGTACATGGCTTTCGTCTTCGTTTTCGAGCGGAACTGAGCGAGTGAGATGAGTCGAGTAAGTTGCAAGAATGCAGAGAGAGCTCACCTAAGAGAGTTTGGCGTATTTGATGTAGGCGAAACTGAGAGCTGCCCCAGTGACGAGTCCAAACGACCATGGTACGGCGTTGAAAAGGGACGAAGCAGGTGCAGGATGGGCTCCGGTCTTTTGCGAAGGCGCTTTTTTTGCGATGGGCTTTCCACCAAGTTCCTCTATGGTTGGAACGCGTGCTTTCTCCCAGCCCTTATCCAGAAGGCCCTGTATCATGGAGTCATCTAGCTGAGTGAAGTCTTCCATGTCCCACTGGTCGCAAACTTGTGTCATCCACTGCATCCTTTTCCGGCCTAAGGGGCCTCCGACTCCGGGAGCTCGTTCCTTCAGTTGAGCCCTTAATGCTCCGATTTTCATGATCGCCTCCCCCTCATATCCAGACAACCCGGCCTGCAACTTCTTCTTCATCAACCCAGATAGCCTTGGACCGTTGCCGTTCGTAGATATCATGATCTGGAGAGGTCCGTCGCGAATCTGAGCACCAAAGAAGAAGTCGCAGAGGTCGGGAATATCGGCGGCGTTGACGGGAATCTTGGCCTGTCGACATAGCTCGACAATGTCGCGGGATTGGATATGATCATCAATAGCTGTTAGAACCAGGTCAACTTTGTTCAATTCCGCGGCGCCGGTAAAGGAGCGATCGTGATAGGTGATGCGTTCTGGGAAGAGCTCGATGTAACGACGAGTTCGGGCGTTGAGTCCTGATTGAGGACATAGAACGACCATACGCGCGTCGGTCCCAATGACAGAGTCAAGCCGCTGTGAAGCTACTTCTCCCCCACCAACAATGAGAACAGTTTTGTCCTTCAGCTGCCATGCAAGCATCAGCGAGCCTCCACCGACGTTGGATGGATCCACGAAAGCGTCACGGTCTCTTGAGTTGTCTGTGTCTGCCATGATTCGGTGTAGGGGGGTTCTCGGAAAGATTGACAAAAACGAGTGTCTTGAACTGAGCTTTTTGAGTTAATCGAAGGAACTGGACTGAGGTACACTTGCGAATTTGTTGCCAATTATCGCGGAGGAGGGTCAGACGGAAGTCTGGAGGGTTAGTCAGCACGTGGTGTACAATTGTTGCTCTCTCCCTCGGACCTCCACATTAATAGTGCCTCCATAATTCAGAGGGTCCCAGTCATCCTTCAGCTACATCTTCTCCCTGATAACTTCCAATGCCTAAAGCCGATATCAACAAAGCTGGTTGGGAACAAAGTGACTTTCCAATCTTATGCGAAACATGTGCGTTTTCGTTTGCTTTCCCTCAGTTCATGATCTTACCTGCTCATTCTCCATCAGGCCTAGGGGACAATCCTTTCGTTCGAATGGTACTTGTTTCACTCAAATGAGAAGAAGTCGGCCAGAACTCATGAGTTCTCTTTAGTCTAAACAGGAATACGGTCGTTCTTGCGGCACCTGTGCGCGACCTTTTACGGTATTCCGTTGGAAGCCAGGCTCAGAAGCGCGTTATAAAACCACTGTCATCTGCCAAACTTGCGCCAAGATAAAGAATGTCTGCCAGACTTGCCTGCTCGACCTGGAGTATGGGCTCCCAACGCAAGTGCGGGATACTGCTTTAGGATACCAGAGCGAAGCCCCAAACAGCGACATCAACCGAGAATATTACGCTCAGAATATGGAGTCCAAGGTGCGTAATCGTCGTTTGTCTCTACTTGCGTATGTCTGACCGATTTTCAGCTGGAAGGGAACAAGTCTGGGCTTGACAACGGTCGAGCACAATCTGCTGGAAAAGAAATGTTGAAACAACTGGCCCGAACCGACCCCTACTACAAGCGTAATCGTCCGAAAATATGCTCATTCTTCGTAAAAGGAGAGTGTAATCGAGGGAACGAATGTCCTTTCCGACATGAAAAGCCGGCAGATGACGAATTCGCCAACCAAAGTATCAAAGACCGGTACTACGGAAACAACGATCCTGTCGCGAAGAAAATACTCGCACAAAACTCCATCAAACAAGGTCTACAACCTCCGGAAGACCAAACTATTGTAAGGACATATTGGACTAGGTTACAGTGGCCCTAACGTTTTTGTTGTAGATGTCTCTCTTCATAACTTCTTTGGCACCTACATCAACAGAGCAGAGTGTGCGAACGCATGTAACGCAATCACTACCATCTGTGGATCCCACAAAGCTGAGGTCGGTAGTTTATGTGGAGAAATCAAGGTCGGTAATGGGTGACACGCCGCGAGCAAGTGACTGAACTCCTCCTTATCTAGATGTGCGTTTGTCAACTTCAAGGACAGGGAGTCAGCAGAGCGGGCGGCAGAGGCGTGGGCTCATGGCTTAGAAATTGACGGACAGAGAGCCACCGTGAAATGGGGGAGAAGTCGTCCAACAGCAGCTGCACCGACAGCAGGACCCTCAACCGTCAAGGCCTGAACGTGGCCGATTGCATTGAGTTAGATATTGGCTGGAGGAATTTTTCATTGGCTCGTCTCGTGCACTGTTCCTTGTGGTTTGTAACGTGATTTATGTGTTTGTAAGTATGGTATGATTGACTACTTAATGTACGACAGACAGTACGAAACCTCCGTTTCTTTCAACTTGGGGCGACGAGTCCTCCAACAACGAACGCGGCCAACCAGACCACGTTGTTTTCCCAACCTACCCCAGTTGCGATGGCTCGGCCAAGATTGACCAAAGCAGGGCCAGCTATGGGTAGTACAAGTCAGCGGCGAGAATGCATGATGGACTTAGAACGTACGACAAACACCAGCAATACCCCATCCAACCCCGAAGATTGCAGCGCCCCACAAGAGTCTCGCGTTCAAATCCGTCTTCTCAGGTATGCAGTACTTATCACCGAGCTTCGGCGTCTCTCGTGAACGGGCATAATGATAAAGAAAAATTGACGAAGGTAGCGCTCCGAGGGCGAGGAAAGCCAACGAAGGATCGAAAGCCGGATGGTCTGGGAGTAGCAGGAACCCTAGAACCTTATTGCACTCGACGAGCCTGGACAGGCGTAGAGCGAGAGAGAAACCAAAACTTGTCGACCAGAAGATCAGGAGCCGGGTGAGCTTGGAGAAAGGAGACCGGTTTGTGGGTCCCTGTGTGCCCATGATATGAGTCCAGGTTTCTCTCGCAAACGTGAAACTTGTACATACCGCGAGATATAGGGTGGCTGCGAGCAGTAAGGGTGGTCCTTGCAGGGCGAGCAGAACCTTGTCTGTTGCCCCCAGATAGAGAAATGAAGGGACATTGTTGTCAACCGGAGGCATTGATGAGTGAACCCATCGTGCGACAGGAGCTGCTGCCGCAAAGAAACACATAGTCGCGGCGATCGACCTATATGGTTCGATGATGAGCGCCAGACATGAATACAGTGAACTGAACCGCTGACAGACCTTTTCGCAAGCCTAGAGATTCCGCAAATCATATGCCTAAAAACCGTCGTGTGAGAGATCCGAGGTTTCCAGCTTACTTTTCGGACTAGATAGTCACTAGCACATACCCGGATGTACAGCCGTTAGCCAACTACGAAGTAAAGTTAGCCGCGCCGAACAACGAGCCAATCAATCTCCCACTAACCTTGCTCCCTAAACCCACCAGGAATCCAGAACCCAATATGAGGGGCATACTGATTCCGCCACAGAATTCGGGGTGAGCTCCCTCAACGACACCTGCGGCCAATCCTCCAGAAACAAGACCCAAAACAGCAAACATTCCTTCTATGTCGCCCCTGAGAGCCCGATGCACGAAACCTGAGATTCCGAATATGTTTCCGTTGAGAACCATCAGGGCATGGGCTGGCAACGAGAGACCAATTCCGCCCAAAAAGGACGGGAGGAAGAGGGGAGGCATTGACTAGTCTAACGGCAAAAGCGAGTAAGGAGCGTCTGAGGGCTTTTGAAACATATGGATTTATATTTAAGCGGCTGTAACTGTTACCAAGTCTCAACAACTTTGCCGGGTCGGAATGTACTGCTTATGAGGCTCATCGGCAGAAAAATTAGTATTAGTAACGCGGGCCCCATATGACCGACGACGACCGTCCAGATGCCAGCTAATCGGGCCTGTTGGCAGGAGTAGTACTATGAGCAGCGTCCACCAATTTTTCTTCCTCAACAGCAGCTTCGACCCCTTCTCTGGCCAATCGGTCCTGCTCTTCCATCGGTTGTGCGATGTCCTTAATCTGTTGCTCAACAACCTCGTCTATGATCCCTGGAGCCCCGCACGACTGCAGTGATTTCCCAATCAGACCCCTCCACTTGGTGTGGCCGTTGACTTCACTAAATTGGACACTTTCCACCCCTACGACGTCGATAGGCCCGAGCCCCGCGACGTTCCATTTCGCAGAAGACGCTCGAGACAAGACGCCGAGTACATAGTCGCCATCGGAGTACCCGTTTACGATCCTCCCTGCAACCAACCGACGGATGCTAGCCCAGATCTCCGGATTCGTGCTAACAGGTGTACCGAAGAGGTAAACGTCCTCGATGAGGTGGCTGGTTTCCGAGGGTGGCAGGGATGCGAGGAATTTCAAGGCCTCAAATATGACAAGGGAACCCAACGAGTATCCCACCAACGAGACAGGTCGATTTCCGAATACACGTTTCGATAAGAGTTCACCGAGAACGGCTCCGGTCTTGACAGCTAAGGAGTTGGCGTTTGACCATGGATTGTCTGACAGCGATATCCGCGTTAACACAATGGCAAGTAGCCCACTACAGTGCCGAAGGAAGGCGGAAAAGGGGGACTTACCTATGATTTGACCGATCTTCAACCATGCCAGCGGGGTCAGTGAGGCCACTAGTGCGGCGAACGCTGTTCGCTTCAGAACCTCCATTGAAACATATTTCATGACATGTGTTCCAACGAGTGTGAAGAGAGCATCAGAAAGGTCCATGAGAGCTTTCACTTCCTGTACGTGAGAACATTCAGACCGGTATTCTTGAGGTCGATCACAGAGGATCTCACCCATCGCAACGCAAAAGTATCGTCTCCTCCGAATACGGTCCAAGGGGCAGTCACCTCCCGTTCCTCGGACAACCATCCACTCACGCAAAGTCGTAGGGCGAGAGTCTCCTCGTCGTGCGTAGACACTGGAACCAGCGCGAGGTCCCGGACTTCCCTGGTGTGTCGTTCTACCATCTTCGCGGAGGAACGTGCACCGTAAATACCGAACAGTGCCCCACATACTGCTGACGATCCTGCCAGACCACTTGCAAGGAGGCCAGCGGCTGTCCCGCCAACTCCGAGCCATCCCAAAACAGTCGCAAACGCACCTCCTACGAGTGGTGCGGCAAGACCACCGGTGACTCCAACAAGAACGCCTCCAGCCACAGCACCGACGCCCATCCCAATCATGCGTAACGTCTTGCCTTTGTTTGCGTGCTTCTCGGTAGTCTGACGAGCCTGTTGTTGAGCCTGCTCAATCGCACTCTCCGGATTCTTGAGCGCTGCGACAACAGCTTCCTCGTTGAGCGGTCCGAAAGACGACAGGAAGCATCTGGTCCGCGCAGAGTACTCCTTCGCTGTAGTGACATGGAGAAAGAGGATCGTGTTCACAACTCTGATGAGCTGTTCTTGAGATGGAAGTGGAGGGAGATCCCTCGTACTGGTATCTGCGTCCTCTTCCAGTTCTGGACATCCATCTGAAGATGGTTCTCAGTATTGCATTGTCCCATGCAAGCTGCGTACTCCCTGTATACCTTCGCCAGGCTCCCCACAAGCTATCCATGCCTTTTCAACAAGGTTCTGTGCCCATTTTGCGATATCTGCCTGGAATTTATTCTTTATTGCCCGTTTTTTTGACTCTGGAAGCGATGATAGTTGATATTCAGTCTCTGCGTAAAGTGTAGCTTTGTTTCTGTTGGATGCCAGATGTCTAAAGAAGTGTTGGAAGATGGTATATTTCTGGTCGCGAGTAAGTTCTTTGGGCGGCGTGAATTGTTCTATGGAAGTCATCGCAGACGTCTGTCACCAACTAGTGGGCAAGAGGACGGGAGGAGTCAAGGTGAAGGCAGAGCAATTGTAAGATCATGATGGCATCCCGCGAAGCTATTCTGGTGAGTGAGGCTTTTCACGTCATCGCTAGAGTCAGTGTCTGGCCTGCGCTCTTGACCACCCAGGACGGTGTCCGCTTCGGTGGCCTGGTCATGAATTAAGCATTCAGCAGGTAAAACAATCAGCACTAATATGCCAATGCTAATGTAAATAGATAGAGTCCCAAGATTACAGTAATAGTCCAAGTCCAGATCATCTTTGGCCAAAGCATTACGAGCCACCACTTGCGCCCCCAAGTCCAGGGATCATACCCTTTATTTTCTGCGAGACTAGGATTAGAGGAGAATCCTCAGCCGCTTTGATCGACGTAACTTACCTGTATTTCAGCATCACCGAAGGGGCAGGCGAAGTTGATGTCGTCCGAGATCGATGGTGATATATCGGCCACAATAATCCGTAAACCGACCTGCCGGAACAGAATGAGGTCGCAGACTTCAGGCTTGACGGAATGGACACTCACCGTGATCTTGTATTGGACGTTGAGATTGGATTTCGTTCCGGTAGTGAGACCACATTTGTCTGCGATGTCAAACAGAGCTTGAAGACTAGGATCATCGGAGAACTTGTAGTCTATCGAGAAGGGGAAGGTGAAGTTCGTCGCCGCGTTGGATTCGAAAACTACGTCTTTGAGAACACCATTGCCGAGTGGTACGTTGCCTTTCGGATAGGTGAACTAAAAGTTGCTTGATGAGCTACGAACGACGTTTCTGATAAATAATGGGTACTTCTGCTTTCAACTCCTTGAGCTCGACAGAGAAATAGTTGGGATTGTTGACACTTGAAACTCATCAGCGCCTTGTCTAGAGGAGGAAACGGTGTGACTGGCTCACGCTATATTGACACTAAGAGGCACAGAAATACCAGTGGATGTGATCAACTGAGACCATCATCAACACTTCGTCGCTTCACTGGGAAAAGAATACGGCTTACATTGCCCGTGCTGTTCGCTCTTGCTGAGCCAATAGTGACGCTGGGTGGGCGCACCCACTAGGATCGACGGTAAGGTCGTGTGAGACATGGTTGAGTGACTAACTCACCAAAGCCAACGACAACACAATGCTAATGATTAAGAAGATGGCAATGAGAATTGTGCAGCAGAAAAATCTGCCTATGCATCTCCCTCTCCCGCCCTGAAGTTTGTAAGATGATGATCAGCTACCGAAGTCATTGAGGATTGTCGACGCACTCTCGTCCACATATTCCCTTGGTACCCTCGTCTGAATTCGCTGATAGTCTGATTGCTGGAGGAAAGAGAGAAAGAAGGTACGTGAGCTTGTGCCTCAACGTAACATACAGTAAACAGCGGTGGACATCGGCTCACCTCTCCTTAGCCGATGTGAACTCTCCCTGCTCGAACCCACTCCTCTCGTCTGTATCTTTCGTTCTGGTAGCATTCTGATCGTGTAAAGTTCCCTTCGGCTGTTCCATCGGGTTATCTCGATATTGTGTTGGGTAGTTGTCGTTATACTGGTACGGATAGTGTTGGCCCTGTTGAGCGTAGGACGGATATTGTTGTTGTTGTTGACGATAGGGATTGTACTCGTAATTAGTATTGCCATACTGCTCTGCGTATGGGTCTCGGTAAGACATGCTGGGCGGACAAGACGGACAAGACGAAAGTGGGATGGTGTGAGACAAGGGAGACTGCGCAAAATGGACGACTGCGGTCAACGCTGGTCGCGGTAACGGAATGGCGTCAGTGTGGATGTTGGCACAGGTTGGCACGGTACCAGCACAGCTTGCTCACAATTTCCTGATCGAGAGGCCGACCCTGGCCGATCCCGCTCCATGATACCCAGTAAGTACGGGGCACGAAAAATTAAATCTTCGGGTTCGAGGGCTGGAACGCCACAAAATTGAACAGCAAAGTCTATACTACGCTTATATGTAGGCTCTCCACCTCATCTGGGTACAAAAGGCATTCTTTGACCACCACTAGACAGACTTGGGTTCGCTCGAGAGGGTGCCCTCGACTGAGAGGTTGAACCTTGAAAGCGACTCAAAGGTAGGCCCGAGGAAGTGGAAGGGATGGTCCTGGTATTGCTAGGTATTAGCGGTGGCGGGTGTGATCGTACCGCACCCGCGGGAGGGAGGGAGCCAGCAGGAGGGTTTATCGGTTTGGCTGTAGAACGTTGAAGGGGTACGGAGCGAGGGGCCGGAGGGGGAGGCATCATCTGAGAAGAGCGCGTCTTCTGTATATTTGAGGCTTTGAGGGGCCTGGAGCTGGCAGTTGGGCGAAGAGCGGGAGTGGGAGCAGGGCGAGTCGGAGAAGGATCGTAAGCAAATTCCCTTGATAGAAGGTAAGACTGGGTTGCGTCCGTCGCCACTGATATACGCACTGTGTGAAATGACTGGACCCAGGCCTTCTTGCGAAAGCTTCTGGATCGGAAGGTGAATCGGCATGTTTTGAGGATAGATGAGGGGGTTTTTGCCCAGGGGGTAAGGTCAATCTGTTTAGTCCAATTGGCGTAGATATGAGACGAGGGCTAGACATTGACGGGGATCTGTCGTCGCTGAAACGCTCATTATTGACCAATAGGTTGAACAACACTCGGAACAAGACCTTACTTCCAATGGCCTCCCATTGGTCTTTTCCCATTCGGGTTAACGAAGGACGATGGCTCTCCATTATATTCTGCTTCTCCGGAGCTGGGGTAGTGAAGGGGCGCCTTATTATGTTGTAATAATTCGTTCGTCCTATTCTTGAACATCAGCTCTAGCCAATGCTTTCAAGGACTTCGAACCACTAAACCTTCGTAACTCTGCTATTTCCCGCTTGAGTTTGTCGATGTAGAGACGTTGCTGATGATGTCGAGCTTTAAGCAATCTAATTTGTGCGGCCATGGATTCCTGTTGAAACTGGCCACCAAGTTGATCAGAAACCATGGCAAGCACGGTTCATGTATGCGTACCTTAGCAGCATACGCAGCAGCATCGAGCATGTACGGAACCGACCGGAACCATTCAGACATTGGTGGATCTATCTTCAAGTGGCCTTCAGTATGTCAACGCGTAGCAAATGCGACGGAAGCATGCTACCTCTCGCTGGAGAGGCAGCAACTGTATATCTTGTGTTCCACATTGTGCACAGCTTTGATCAGGTTCTGAGGCTGGTTGAGCAGCAGCAGACAAAGAGAGCAACTGTAGCGCACTGAGATGATTGTTACAGATAACATGACCGCAGTCGGTCAGCCAAAATGGAACCGTTGCCACATTGGCTGCGCCAGAATGGAACGGGAGCTGACATTTTGCACAGCTAACAAACTCCCAGAAGTCAAACTCCTGCTGATTCGCCGATGTAGATGACATAGAGCACTGAAAGAGCGAAAGACGAGGTGATGGTGGGATCAAAAGACGCGACTGAGACCACCAGTCATCGTGGTCGCGTCCCAGTCGCGTCTGCTTACGGCACGCAACATTTCTGCTTCACAGCCACACGGACCGCGGACCTCTCTTCTTCCAACCGTGACCACACCAAACTCGTCAAATGGAATGGAATCCTGGCCCTCAAGTTCTCAGCGTCCATCCTCCTCAAAAAAGCTCCTAGACCTGGAAATAACCCAGGATTCCTTCCCCAATGTCGAGACTGGGAGATTAGCAGGAGTATCTTTGGTGGAACGTGAACATGGGCGATTTCGCTGGTCGTATGCATCGAAATCCACTTCATCTGGTACAGGCAACTCGCTTCAGCATTATGAGGGATAATTTGACAGTGACTCTCAAGTCAACAGAATTAGAGCGCAACGACCAGTGACTGTGTTCCCTGCCAATCGTACACCAACCACGGCCATTTCACAATTCACGGTTCAAAAGAGGGCTGAGCAGAGCGTAAGCCAGATCTATTCTTCCACTTCGTCTCTCTGACTCTCAGATCAGGCTAACTTTATCGGAACGTTCTACCCCGATATTGACGTTACTGCTGATTTGCTGAGAGATGAACTCACGGTCGATGAACAACAAGTGCGATCGCTCAAAAAATATAATCCCATGGAAGGCAATGTATTGGCGACGTTCGTAGATGAAAATCATCGGCATTTAGCATTTCCCACGGGCAAAGTGGGATGCGATCTCAGTCAGTGAATTCCACTGCTTGAGGCACGCAGACTAACGCTTTCTCCAAAGGTCTCTCGTCCATCGTCGCCGACCAAGGTTCCGACAGCCCTACACTGAAACCACAACTTGTCCGATCCTTCTTGACCCCCATTCGTCAGCTCGTCAGCTCGGCCTCGCCACTTACAAGCTCAAACGGGTGTATGTGCCCTCGAGATCTGTATGACACCAAACTTATGTTTCGCCATCAGTTAATACACTTGCCGTCCGCACTTTTGGGCCGACACACATAATAGGGACTTGGCGTGGCTCAACCGACTTGATTGAATTTAGGGATATTGCAACCTTCAACCGTGGTCACACAGGGGATCGTTTGACCACCGACATAATGTTTCTAGCCCGTTCTCGAACCGCTGTTTTGGCTAACGACCAAGGGGGTATCTATCAGTTTGATATGAGCCAACCGGCATCTGCGTGCGTGCCCTTGGTATTATCGATTGCTTGTAAACTCATCTCCCTTAGTGTGAATGTCGTGGAACCAAGCTCAAGTACAGAGGATCGCTTCTGGAGAGTTGTGGCTGGCTCGCATCCGCAAGGATGTCTTCTGACATCGAATAAGATCGTGAAGGAGTACGATTTTCGTGTAGGTCTCGGAGGCTCATCGCTACGTGCCACCATCCTGAATCTCACAACAAATCGTCAGGATCCAGAAAATTACTCTACCCTATTTGAGTTGCCTGGAACCGAAGAGCATTACACTTGCTTAGAAGGGCCTGTGCGAGAGCACCTGGTCCCTTTGTGTTCTACCAATCGGATAGTTTGGCTTGATAGACGTTTTCCGGGAAAACCTCTCCTAGGATATCGCCATCGCAGGCAATATGATCGAACGCTACAGATCTGTTCTCTCAGTGGTAAGTTAGTCGTTGTGTATCCTTCAATTTTTATATGACAAAACGAATTGCAGATACTCGTACTTTACTTTTGAGTCGTAAAAACGGTCTCGTCACGGTACACGACGTTTCGCTCGACGAATTGGTTCACGTAGATGGACATCCCTACATTCTGACTACCGGAAGCAATGACACCTTCTTCGGCCATATAATCACCCCGAAGGGAAATGACGAAGCTAGGTTATTCAGAATTTCCGGTGATGGAAGACTCGTCCGCTACGAATTGGATTGGGGCAGTGCGGACGGAGCTGCGACACGTTCGCCAGCCGACGCGCCCGCTCTCGACGACTTAGACCTGGATCTGCAAGCCGATCTTGGACCTGTAGGTGGAAGGGCGTTCAGTAAAGTAGACCTGCGGCCTGCGTACGAATGTAAGACTATCGAGCTTAATGTCCTCATTGGCTAATCTCCCTGTCCTTGTTAGATCTTTTTGACGACCGGTTTGATCGCCTGGGATATGGACCCCGCAATGACACGGATGAAGTACTCGACTCGCTCTCGACGTACTGGCAGCGTACAGAAGCTCCTCCAGAGCACATACTGACGACGTGAGTATGCCCGTTGATCTTCCATGGTGCCTCCCCGGCTTAGATCCATTCAGTCACGATATCGTCCGCTCTTGTAGTGGCGAGCCAGAAAATCAGTCTCGCGCCGACTTCTTGACGGACAATAGTTTCATCTCGACAAACGGCTATCACGAAGTGCTACAAAACCGCTTGCCATTAGATTCCTTGACGCGGAACGCCCAATGGCATCGAGACATCGGCAACACCTTGTTAGAAATCCCCTCATTCTCGGTGAACGGTATTCAGGGTTTGGCGGATTCCCTGTCTACCTTCGATCTCTCTGTTACCGAGGATGGGGATGACCATTTGCACCAGAAAGAAGTTGAAGCTCGAGAGGAACTCGCTCTTGACTTGGTGCTTTCAAAGGACGTCTTCTGCCATCGTCCTGTATCCCTCGTCACCTCTGGGCTGGAAACGATGACGGGGGCATTATCTCTCAGCGAGGAGCCTCCGGCGGTTGCATTTTCCTTCTTGCAACCTTCCCACAAAGTTGATCATTATTCACGCGAGGAAGGAGAAAAGGATACCGAGGTCGAGATGCCTCCAGGTGTTCGTCTCCTCCTCAAGGAGTGGACAATTGGTTCCGATCCAGATGACGCAGTCTTCACGGACCCGTATGGAGACCAGGATCCTCCGACTATTGTGCGGAAGAATTTGGCTGTTTCCCCACCACTCGATTCTACCCCTTCAGAAGCCCCGGCTCCGGCACCCCCGATTGTTCTAGCATCCAAGATCTTTGCTCCTCCGCCGATTGTATCCAAGCCTCCCCAAGCGCCCCAAACGTTCTCTCAACCGATTAATAACTTTGAAGCACAGCCTGAAAGTGAATCTCAGGGCCTGTTAACAAGTACACAAGTGTTGCCCGGCCCCTTTGGAGCACGACCGAAAAAGAAGCCAGTGAAGAAGCGTTTGGGTGGATTTTGAATGGGTCATGGGAGTTGCCAATATATAGATAGCTACATTGTACCTCGTGTTGATAGAAAATAAGCCCTGTTACATTGCCAGATACAGGTAAAACTAGTATAATTAGTCGAGGAAAACATAGGGAGCCGGCAGGCTGGATTCAGGAATGAAGGATCAAGTGATCAACATATCGCGTTACATGGAAGGACCCTGCTGGGTGTCAGTGCGGCGCGGTGCATCATTGCACCATCGTTTCTTCTTCTCCTCCAACATTTTAGTTTCTCGCTTTCGCTGGCGTTGCCGTCAAACCGACTTGACTCTGCTCTCGCTCCAGGGAATGAAACTGGCCTAA
Source organism: Marasmius sp. AFHP31 (assembly GCA_024721195.1). Classification (NCBI taxonomy): domain Eukaryota; kingdom Fungi; phylum Basidiomycota; class Agaricomycetes; order Agaricales; family Marasmiaceae; genus Marasmius; species Marasmius sp. AFHP31. Next base: position 15,902 of record JANHQD010000061.1, read on the forward strand.
CGGCCGACTTTAGCCAGAAAGTTATATGGATGGAAAAAGGTTACCGATTTTTTTCTCTCAATGTTTCTCTCGATAGTACTGAAACGCGCGATTCCCTCAGCACGTCCAATCTCGCCTATAATTCATCAGCTTTCAATGAATTCCTCAGGCGTACAGTGTCCTATTTCTCACTTCATGTAGGAGACTGGCTGAGGTCTTCTGCGAAATAGGCAACAAGGCAGTCGTTTGTGCTTTATCCGCAAGCTACATCTCGACCTTCGCGGGCTATCCAGTGGGTCGTTTCCGGGGAATGTCTGAGTCCATTATCATTGATTGAACTTGGTTTTCACGTAGCTGGACTCACTAAAATCTCGACTGCAAACTACGAAAACACCCATTTCCGTCCCTCGACTTGCTGCTATCGTGTATCGTGAAGAAGGCGTTGTTGGTTTCTTCCGAGGCATATGGATACCCCTTATGACCATATCTTTTGTTCGTGAGTGAACTGGGTGTCTTCATTGCATACGTTCTCAGGATTTGCTCTCGGGTTCAGGCGCTGCAAGCTTCACTATCTATACTCGTACAAAAGAACATTTTAGGGATCACAATTGGCTCGCTCGCAACAGTATCATAGATGCTTCGGTAATCGGGGGGATTAGTGGTGCTATGTCTGGAGCGTTGATCTCGTTTGGAAGTGCCCGTGCGTTGTGGTCGATTGGATCGTGTGCAGGGTCTCACTGACTTCAATTTCCTAGCATTTGAACTCGTAAAGGTCAGACGACAGCTGGAATACACCATTGCCGCATCAAAAGGTCTTCATCTCGAAAAAGCGCCTGGGACTTTGGAAGCAGTGAAGGAAATTTTTCAGAGTAATGGTCTTCCTGGATTGTACACGGGTTTCCGGCTGCATTTCAGTTAGTCAAGATTACGACGCAAAGATGTCATCGCTGACCTCCATAATAGTTCGGGACACCTTGGGGACTGCCCTCTATTTCCTTGAGTACGACGGTATGCGACACTTGTTAGGAAGGCAACGAAATGGGGAACAGGGTCCAACACCACCTTGGCTACCGATTCCAGCCTCCTTGGTTCCTTTTGTGTGTGGATCATTCGCTGGGGTCTGTATTTCAGCATACTCAGATGGTTGTCCTAAAACTGACGTCCCTGACGGAAGGTCACATCTTGGGCACTTATATATCCTTTGGACGTGTGAGTTTCTGGAGTCCTTCTCCCCATCATTTCACTAATCACTCTCCGCAGTGTCAAAACAAAGGTCCAACAGCGAGCTCTTGCTGGTGAGCGATACCGGGGAGTATTCGAGACACTCCGCCGCTTGATTCGAGGTGCGTTGTAGTGTCGTTCTTTCGGGAAATGTCACTGAGTACACTAAGTACTTGTTAAATGATTAGGCCCGGATCCTGAACGTCCGAAACCTCTGATGGCCGGAATTGGTCGTATCTATCGTGGGCTTGGGGTCAGTGCTCTCCGGAGCATTACGACTCATGGTCTTCTTTGGACATTCTTTGATATAGTGTCCAACTATATCGACTCCCTGCCGCAATCTGACGAGGACCAATGATCTCCCAGTGCAATATTCTCAGCAGCTCTACCATAGAAATCTCCATAAACTCAACACAAGTGTAGCACCATGTCATCAATTTCCCCCCCAATATAATCCTTGTACATATACTCACTGCAACATAGGAATATGCTTTCTTGTCGCCTCTTCGCCATCCAAAAGACACAAGGGGTAGTAAAGCCAATCGCCTCGGTCAATGCATCTACTTCTTTATCTCGCTTTGCAGATTACGATCGTAAAACATATACAGGTTTCTATTACCTTTGTCTAACTGGAATTACCGTGCTTGTACGTAGTCGTCTATCTTCAGTAGTAAACATACAGTCTCGGTGGCGAGCTCAATGGCACTTGTTGATACCAAGAGAGGTTGTACAACGTCTTCTTCCAGAATGTTGGAAATGAGTCCCTGGGGAACTTTCAGTGGCGAGAACGACGGAAAGCGAGTGCTACGAACCTTTCGCACGTTGATACCAGCATTCCTCTCCCCCAGCGCATGCCTATTCCTTAGCTCGGTAACAATAGCTATGGGATTGAGCCCTGCATTTTCCGCCAGTGTAGTTGGTATGACTTCTAGTGCATCGGCATAGGCCTGGATGCAGTATGCCTCCATCCCTTTGAGTGATTGGGCATACTGCGACAGCATCCTTGAGACGTGGATTTCTGGAGCTCCCCCGCCCCCAATGAGAGCACTGATGTGAGAAAGTCAATTTTTTGTTGTGATGCGAGGAGAGACCTATTACGGACCGCTTCTTGACCAGACACCTGACAACACAAAGAGCATCGTGCAGACTCCTTTCGCATTCTTCGACAACCAGATTGTTGCTTCCCATTGCAAGTATGCTGACCGTCCTCCCCCGGTTTTTAACGCCAGTAATCTTAACCACCTTGACGCCTGAGTGCGAAACCTCTTCCACCAGGTCGGCAGCACCAAGCTTGTCTTCTGTGAAGGCCTCGATGTCCGCGACGGGCTTGCATCCCAAGCTCTTCGAAAGGAAGTCGATCTCGTCTCGTTCGACGTCCTTCACCACAAGGATGTTGAGACGCTTGAGGAAGTTGAGCGAGGTGTCGTCAACTGCGTCGCGGAGGATTGACTTCTGGATCAGCAAGACGTTGCAGTTGGCCTTCTTGATCTTCTTGCAAATGTTCAGCAAGTATTGGCGTCCCTCTTTAATAACCTTGTCCATTTGACGGTAGTCGTTGATGACGACAGTGTTGTCCACCTGGAAAATCTCATTCAGCGACGACTTTGGCAAAAGGCAGCTTGAGTACGTACATCAGGCTTGGGGGCACTCAGCTGGAATTGAATGATGGCGATTTTTGCCTTTTCAATTCGAGTAGGCCCTCCAGCTGCTGTCACGACGTTCTGATTGAGAACGACACCTTCGACAAGCTCTGTATCTTCTATCGTCCCACCGACTTTCTTGACGACACGAATATCACGAAGGTCCACGTTGGATGAGGTTGGTGTCACCAGGCGCGTTACTGCTTGAACAGCGATAGGTGCCAATGTGGAGGAATATTGAGAAACGATCTATATACGAGCGATCAGCATCCGATCTGCAAGGGTAAATGACGATTCGAACTTTGGAGTTTAGCGATGTACTGGCTGCACGCAGCAAGCTGGCATTATCACTGAGATCGACCGGGGTCGAAATGTCCGTTAGGTATTCTGTTGCTTTGACTGATCCTTTGAAGAATGCCTCTGCGATGATAGTGGGATGTATGCCTTTTTGGAGCATCTTTTCGGCGGCACCAAGGAGTGATCCTGCAAGAACAACGACCGAGGTCGTGCCATCGCCAGCTTCTACGTCTTGGGCAGCAGAAAGATCGACCAGCTGGTGGGAACATTATTTAGAATCATTGTGGGGATATAAGATGATGTTCTTGCCATTTTTGCGGCCGGATGCAGAGCTTGAATGCTTTTAAGAATCGTAGCACCATCGTTTGTGATCACAACTTCGCCCTTGGAGGTTTGGATCTGTCCTCCCAGTTCAGTGATCAAACCGATTCACGATTTCCATATTTGCGTACCATCTTGTCCATTCCTCTCGGTCCCAGAGATGTTCGTACAGCATCGCTTATAGCTATTCATGTTCAATATGTATTCCCGTTCTCTAGATTGTTAACGGTACCTTTTGCAGCAACCATGTTGGAGAGTCGAAGTTCCATGGGTTTTCCCTGGAGAAAAGCGCGTCAGATGGGCCAAAATTGAGCATGAATATTCGAACCTTGTCATTGAAAGCAGCATTTGCTCCAGAGACATTTTTGCTGCTCTGTTGAGCAGGAGCTGAGGAAGTGGACGCCATGCTTTTGGCGGTAGTCGAAGTGGAGGAAGAAATTATCGGGGATAACGTGACCTGTACTGACTGGCGGAGAACGCGTCACTCTCGGTCTGAGCCCGCCACACATCTTGACCACTAACGACCACGACGCTAATTCGGGCTCGTTCGAACTCACCTGGCCAACAACATGAATTTCGTACGTTACAACGCACTAATATCTTTCTATTCTCCCATTGATTGGCCCGCTCTTTTCGACAGGGTCCTGGAAGCCTCCTCTCCCAATTGTAGGTAGTCAGTCTCCGCGACCTTCTACATTCCTGACGTTGGAACAGCGGTTTTCCTGCAGGATACGGACAACAGATGGGAAGGACTCCTCCGCAATCTTACGACGAGTATCTGAAGGCATACCATCTCTCCTTTCTGCCTGGACGACAACGAGATAATGTAACCTACGGAGGGAAAGGTGCGTTTACCGTTTTGTCGTCGATTTGTCGGAAACTGACTCTGCTGCACAGTCATAATGCCTCCGTCTGCTTTGGCGAACTTGACTCGTCTCGATCTCGAATCACCTTGGATGTTCCAACTGCGCAATCCCGCGAACTCTGCCGCGTCTACCCACGCTGGTGTACTCGAATTCATTGCTGACGAAGGGTGTATTCATCTTCCTGACTGGATGATGCGGACATTACGACTGGAGGATGGTGATCCCATTCGCATTACGGGGGCGGAGTTACCGAAAGGAAAGCTAGTCAAGTTGCAAGCACAATCCGTTCACTTCCTCGAGATCTCGGATCCCAAAGCAGTGTGAGCCTACATCTCGCCCAATGGCCGACTATTGTTAAAAACGTTCTACAGTCTCGAGCAAGCCCTCCGGAATTTCTCTGCATTGACGCAAGGAGACATAATCGAAATCATGTACAACTCTATCCGTTTCGATTTGCTTGTCATGGAAGCTTCACCCGGAGGCGGGGGAATCTGCGTGCTGGATACGGATCTTGAAGTTGATTTCGCTGCCCCAGTGGGCTATGTCGAACCCGAACGCCCCAAAGCTGCCCCTCCACCAACAATGGCAGAAAAGCTAAAGATCGACCTGAACTCACACTCTCCTGGATCATCGCGACCTGGCTCGGCGTTAAGTGGAGGGTTTGCCGGTGCGAGTACCGGGCAGACTAGCGTTAGTAAAGGTGGTGACCAATGGGAAAGCTTCAAGGGGAAGGGAGAAACCTTGGCAGGTCGAAAGACGAAAGGGAAGGGGATCAGTCATCGAAAGGTCGAAGAGGTTGCAGGCGACAGCAAAATTATCCGTACTGAGTGAGTCGTTTTCCCGCGGCGCCGATGCCGAGGACTCACCGACTCGTGAATAGTAATCGTCGTATTGTATCCAACAACACGCTCGACCAAGATGCCAAGGTTCCGGCAGCCCTCAATCTACCCTTCGGACAACTGTTCTTCGGCTTTAATGTCTCTACCTACGTCCCCCCTGCAACAGAGTCACCAACTTCTTCGCCACAAATAGGCCAGGTACCGGCTTGTCATCATTCGTCGCCCTGCATCTCTAACCTCTTTAATATAGGCAGCCTTTGGCGGCTCTGGAGTCACCTTGAGTGGCCAACGATCCCAACCATCAACCAGTTCAAAGAAGGGTAAAGAGAAGGAAACCCAACCCGAGTCCACTTACTCTTGGTCTGGAACAGGGAACTCCCTCGGAAGTAGCGTCCCCAATGAGGTCGGTCGCGTTGGCGCTGGTGGAGCTCGTGTGCCGAGGCTGCCACAAAGGCAGAGCACGAAACAGCAACAGAGGGAACGCAGCCCGACGCCAGATTTCGGTGTGGACGATGACGACGATGTGATTATGATCGACAGCGATTGAGAACTTGAGGGATCTAATTCTGTTCATCTATCTCAAATCTCGTAACGAAAGCACACATCCTGTACAGTAGACGGCAATCGACATCGTAGACCACTTTGTATCTTCTTTCACAAATGAACCTCTTCAACTTGATCTCAGCCTGGGGAGTGGAGCTTAGTCATCAGGTAGTCTAGGATTGAGTGGATGATGCAGCTGTTGCTTCGCGTCCACCATGTCCACCTCCCAATCAACTCCCACCGCAGCAAAGATTGCGGATGTCATAGACACGACCCAAGATTCTGACGGCCAGGAAGAATCTGAGGATGAACAAATCGAAGCCCAAGATCAGAACGAACCCACCGGCTCGTCATCGAATAAGAAGAAGAAAAAGAAGAAGCGCTCCAAAGCGCTCAAGGTTTTGAACTCCCTCACTGGAAAATCCGATGAGATACCTCAGGCTGTGGTAGACAAGGTCCTAGAGACTGTGAAGGCCAGCGGAGTAGAAGGCAGTGAGCAGGCCGATGAAGAGAACGTTCGTCAAGCTTTGGAACATATGAAGATTATGGACGTTGTCAAAGGGAAGGCCGGAATCGGTGGGATTAACAAGAAGCAAATGGGGGAACATAAAGTGAGTAGATCAGAGGCAGGTACGAGCGAATGATTTACTTGGACCATAGTTCTGGGCGACACAGCCGGTTCCCCAACTGGGTGAGTCACTAGTTCACCGACGCGGGTGTTGGTTCTTACGTTCTTGCAGGTGAGGGACCGCCTCTTGAGGATGGATACATCGAACCCTCCAAACCTAGAGATGAAGTACGGCAGGACGCGTATCCGTTACCGAACGATTTTGTATGGACGATGATCGATGTCAACGATCCTGTTCAGGTCCGTCGCGTTTGCATCTCAAAATCGATAAGAACTCATTTGTCATCAATCAGAGCAAAGAAGTCTATGATCTCCTCTCGCTCAATTACGTGGAAGACGACGATGCAACATTCCGATTCAAATACAGCGCTGAATTCCTTGAATGGTGAGCAAGCGGTGTCTTCCTCAATAGTGTAGCTTGACTGGTCATCCTAGGGCTCTCAAACCTCCTGGTTACCACAAGGAATGGCACGTTGGAGTCCGAGTGAAGTCGAACCGGAAGCTTGTCGCTTTCATCTCCGGGGTTCCAGTGAAACTACGCGTCCGAAATCAGTATGTCGCTCTCACACATAAGACCTGCTCTCTTACCCCAATCCTAGTCAGTTTATGGCGGCTGAGATCAATTATCTATGTGTCCATAAGAAGCTGAGGTCAAGGCGATTGGCACCGGTCCTAATCAAAGAAGTGACACGACAAGTACACCTCAAGGGAATCTTTCAAGCAATCTATACCGGTGGTGTTATCATTCCAACACCCGTGTCGACATGCCAGTCAGTGCGAATTCCTTCAATGAGGTCCATTGATCTTAGTCACCCTCGATATAGGTATTATCATCGGTCGTTGAACGTCTCAAAGCTCGTGGAAATCAGGTTCTCATTTGTGCCCCGCAACACGACCCTTGCACGAATGATTCGAGATAACAAGCTTCCCGAAAAGCCTTCGATACCTGGGATCCGTGAGATGGAAGAGAAAGACGTTCCTCAGGTTACAACCCTCCTTTCCAGATACCTTGACCGGTTCAACATGGTGCCGTTATACAGTCCAGAAGAAGTTGCTCACCAATTCTTGATTGGCAAAGGGAAAGGTGACTTGACACCTGGCTCGTGGCGTAGAGATGGGCAAGTCACCTGGGCGTATGTTGTAGAGGTGCGACTCTCAACATGGCTTTGTATCCCACTTACTGATACTCTTGCAGAACCCGGAGACGAAGAAGATTACGGATTTCTTCTCTTTCTATTCGCTCCCATCGACAATCATCAACAATCCTTCTCACTCCACGCTGGAGGCTGCATACCTTTACTACTACGCCACGGATGCTGCTTTCCAACCACGCGCTGACGAACATGGGACGTTGAAACAGCGTTTGAAGGAGCTCGTCGGAGATGCGTTGATAGTAGCACGAAATGCTCAGTTCGACGTGTTCAATGCCCTTACGATGATGGATAATTCACCATTCTTGAGCCCCCTCAAAGTACGTAGTCAGTCAGTTATCTACTACCCGCCTACTGAACCTCCGTACTTCAGTTCGGGAAGGGTGACGGTCTCCTCAACTTCTATCTTTACAACTGGCGGACAGCAGCACTGGATCAGAACAAAGTAGCAGTTGTCATGGTTTGAACCTAAGGCTCATATACCTGCACATACACGTCTCAATGCCAATGGAAGCCATTTTAGCTCGTCCGAACTTGAAAACGTCACATAGACTCGCCGGGGCGAGATGTATTGTGCAAGAAAGTATGTGCAGATGTACTAGTAAGTACGACCAAGATATGTAGATACACGTCGGGAGGAATTAGATAACGAATAAGGTGAGATCGTCAGCGCAAGATACAAGAGATTCGCTAAAAGTACAGTAACAATCCAGACTGAGATAGTTTGATAATCGAAAGTCGAAAGTCCAAGATATTGACGTTTCAAGGAGCAAACAAGAAGGAAGGAAGGTACACGACTCGCCGGATCCTTCACGTCTCCATAGCATCGGCTGGCATGTCCAGAGCATCTGGTAATAACCTGCTTGCTATGAGACTCTCCTTGACCCAGCCCCATGTCCGCGCCCTAGTACCCTCTAGACTCGGTGCTTCGCCTAGACTGCGCTTCAGGTAGATTGCGAAATGGAATACCAACGGCTCTGTCTCCTTTCCCCGCCGTTTGAATTCTTCCACTTCATCGGGGTCGACAAACAATGACTTGTCGGACGAACAAACGAACTGACTTCTTTCGTCGAAACTATCCACGACCTCGACAAGCTCTGCCCCCATCGCCAGGATGATGGCAGGGAGAAGATTCGCTGTCGAATTCATCGTATAGTTGTCGTCTTCTGTGATGCACAGAATGTTGAGGCCTTTGAACAATTTCGCGGGGGCAGTGTTGTCCATGATCCTGTGAATATGATCCAGGCTGTTTCCCCAGTCCATGTCAACGAGTTGAGACGTTCGTAGACCGAGGTATTCGGAGAACCCTTGAGGCAAGAGATACTGAGACCAGTCTTTGACACAACCCTATCATCCGTTTGATTAGCCACTGAAGTATCAACTTGAAACCACGAAACGTACCTCGTTTACCATTTCTGTTAACCACCCTGAAGACACGCACGGCACTCCTAAAGCAAGAGCCATCAGGTATTTGGGCGTGGCATAAGGAGCGTTCGCAACGAGAAAGATGCGACTGATCCCTTCAAGATCCATCCTTTCAATCTTCCCGCAATCCTCCTTCAGCAATCTCCACCGCCGGTCATCGTGATGCTCTCCGAAGGAGAGAACATCTGTCCATTGCCCGGTGTTACGAGCGCCAGTGAAAGCAAGTTTTTCTAGTACTGACTCGCTGATATGGGTCCCAATAATCGCGAACTCGCGCAAGAAGTGCGATGGACGATCCTTCTCAACGGCGGGTTTGACCAGGGATGTACTGGGCTTCACTGGACCGTTGTCCCGTACCGGTAGGGAGAGGATCTCTGCGCAAGAAGGGTCGAATTTCCGATTTTCCCAATGCGACATGATCGTCCGAATGGTGATCCTTATTTCCTCGAGCCTATGGGTCGCCTCGGTTCCATAAAGCTGAGTTTTCACTTGAATCCCTCCTTTCTTATCAACCTGAAGCCCGGTAACTTCCCAACCAACCATTTCCTCCTCCCAAAGAATCTCGTCTCCCAACCGCAGCTCCAACCTGCGGATCTGATCCAATTGTAGGAGCGCTGTGGACTTGTCCATGAACTCGACAAAACAGCACCCAGAAGCGTCACGATGAAGTAGGGTCCCGGCGAAATAATGCCCATCTGCTTTGGACAAAGCAAAGACTTGCAGGCCAGACGTGGCCGCTTTGGAACCTCGCCCGCGTGGTGTCTGAGATGACCTCACCGAGTTGGATCCCACAGTGTCGTACGTGTTCTTAAGTGCTCGTTTCCGCTTGAGAGACGATGTACCGACATAATCCTCGTCAGCGGCAATCTCGGTCATGGTGTCTTCATCTTTGGATGACTCTCCCTCAACCGTCGAGTCGTCGTCTGCGTACTTAGTGCGACGTCGCTTTGCAGAAGATCCTCCCGTTCCCTTCCGCTTTGCGGAAGACTTTGTAGAAGATTTTTGGGTCGCTTTGGAACGTGTTGTTCGTTTGGGTGCAGGCGTTTCGTCAGGAATGGATGATGGGACCACTTCAACATCTTTCTGGCGTGTCGCTGCGCGTCTGGTCCGCGTCAAGGGGCCTGTTTTACTTGCCTCAGGCGTAGCCGCGGCTTTGCCCTTGCCCTTCGCTTTCGCAGTAGATCTGGTGTTCTTCTGTAAAAAGGCATTAGCGACTAAAACGGCTCACGATAGAAGTCTAAAAGCACGGACCTTTACTACAACGGTAGTCAATGGTAGTGGCGGAGGCATTTTCTGAGCTGATGCCTCTTTCTTCATCTTACGCTTGCGACCTCCAGATTTTTCCAACGGTGATGCCTCATCATCCTCCGAGGTCAAGGGATCCAACGATGACATTCGAGCAGCTTCAGAGTCTGGAACCGTTCCAGAGTCAGTAGCATCTTCTTGTCGATCATGGGGTTCCGACTTGCGTTTATCACAGGTATGTTCTGACCGGGTTGGGACTGACGGTGACGAGGGACCGGCAGGCGGCTCGGAGTCGGGTACGATCATGGAGTCGTCGGCGGTTTTGGGGAGAGGTGGGTCGGCCTGCCTCTTGGGCGGTGGAAGCTGTCGACGTTTGGGTGGGGGTATGGGGACATCGGCAACAATTTGTGTCGCTTCTGAGTTTTCCACTGAAGGCGCGGGTGATTCAACCGGAGGACGAGGTTTGGGTGCAGGAAGTTGCCGCCGTGGAGGATTGTAGTAGTTGGCGGAGGTGTCGACTTGAGTTTCAGCTTGAGTTTGAACTTGAGTGGCAACGAAGCTGGTGGAAGGGTAATCTGGATTCACGGTGCTATCAGGCAGATGCGGCGGTCCGCTGTTCCCAGACGCGCTCCGAAGTTGGTTCCTCAGCTGTTGTATGTATCGTGCACGCTTGTTAAGAGGAACGTCAATCTTCATCCCAGTTTGCGCAACCAATCTATCCCATTCGGTGTCGAGCGACGGCGGAGAGGCTTCCTGCGGTTGAGTGGACTGCGTGGCTTGTTGAGTTTCTGCCTGTGTGGCCGGCTGGGTTGCTTCCTCCCCATAATCATTCTGCCCCGCAGCCTCTCCCGTCCAGAACGCGAGCGCGTCCGAATGTGAGGAAGCCTGGCTGGCTATGTCCAGGTCAACATCGAAAGTATCGCGGGGCTGAGCGTATGACATCTCATCATCCTCTTCCAACGGCTGTGATACACTGCTGTCGGGGGTTCCTTCGACGAGAACCGTCCCGAAGTTCTCATCTTGTGTATCTTCGCCGAGTCTGGAGATGTCCATATTGAAATGTGCCGATTTTGCTATATGAGCTCTCGCAGGGTTGGATTCTGGACCAGCGAACGAGTCGCGTGAGGGAGAACGGGCAGTTGGGTTGAGCTGCTTTGGTTCGACGTTGGATTGAAATGGTGATTGCGACCCTTTATGGACTCGGCCAAGCTGAGCAGCGCCCTTTGTCGTGACAATAGAACATGAGATGCCAGTTTGAGAAACAATGAGGCCCATGCGTACCTTTGTCGGCTGCAAGCGAGAAGAAAGCGCTTCTTTTCCCTTTCCCTTTGTCGAGCTCTTGCATTCTGAAGTCCGACCATCTACATTCTCCTTTTGTGAGCCTTCTAAACCATGTTCATCATGATTACTCTGACTTTCGCGTAATGAAGAGAGACCATGGGTATGGAGTAGAGCTGGAGGTTGTGAGCTTCGCATGAATTGAACTGGGGATTCTTCGCTTGTCGCAGACTGTTCGATGTTCTGTTCAGCCGCGGATTCCATGAACTGGGCCAACTGCTGTGTCGCTTGTAGGTCGTCACTATTCGACGGTTCAAATTCACAGTGAAAAGCAATGGAATAGAAAGAGCATACTCGAACTGTGCCATGATTTCTCAAGGACGAACGGATTCGCGACTGGCCCTTGTCGTCGTCGATAAAAGTCACAACTCAATCTCACCCTGAGCGCTTACATCAAGCAGCGACCACGTGCTCAACGCGTCCAAGGTCTAAGTCTACATTGTTCCCACGCATAACCTCCGCTTCATCAGTGACAATCGCAGCTAACGGCGTTTCACAACATTTGAAGGAATCTTGCGCTGGTCGCATTCTCAAATATGCCTCGAGCACTACCTCGCTCTTTTCCCGCCACCCTCTTTTCTGCATGGCCCCGAGATGAACACCATGCCATGGATTCCCATTCAGACCATCATCAAGGAGCTCATACTACCGAAACGCCCTCGTCAGGAAGGAGTACACGAGCAGATAGCCATATACGCGATGCTGCCCAGCAATTTACCGATTTTCCGCCGCCTATACCAGATAGTGGTCTCAGAACATCACTAAGCCTTCTCTCATTTTCACGTACTACGTTGCTGCCCTTCATCGCAACTCGCTCTTCAAGCCCAACGATTCCTGAATCACTGCCACTGCCTCCGGCGACTCTTACCATCTCGAATGCACTGTCGAAGCCTTCAGCACTCTCTGTCTCTCTATCACCAACAGTTCATACACCTAGCGCTTCAGGTACTATCACTCTCCAGAACAAATCATCCAACCCCTTGAGGATTCCAGTGGCTGCCATTGTCTCTGTGGCTGTTGGTGTCGGCTTCTTCGTCTTCGCAGGATTTATCTTCTTTCGTGTCTGCACGCGTCCTCGACGCCGCGATCGACCCAAGCCGTCTCTCCCAATCCTGGACGATCCATTCCCCGAAGATGACAAAGCCAACGAATCGCCATTGTTTGGAGGAAAAGAGCGTTTCTCATCTAACACTGGTAGTGGGGGTGGGTTGTGGGCCTGGGCGCAGCACCCCCGTGTCAGATCGACCGAACTGCCTACTGTACAGCGTTTCCCTCCCTCTCCCGCTTCAGCTGCGCCCGGTTCGGGTTCATATCCGTCATTGCCTCGCGCAGTTGTACCTCCTTCGCGGGGATTACTGGCTCCACGTCCTCCACCCTCTCAGAGCGTTCCGACTCTTGGCCCTTCGTTGCTTTCAGTGACCTCCTCAGGTCAAGCAACGGCTGCGAACTCCACAACGTCGCTGAACAGACTCTCCGCCAAATCACTTTCCCTTTACCCCAGCACGCCATCAATCAATGAAGGCGCGACGAGATTCAATATCCGTCGGGTATCAGGGACTGACGAACCGGACGAAGGGCGCGAGAATGCGTACGACGGTGCCGATATCACTTCTCCTCAGTTCCTCGCACAAGACCTAACGGAGGAATGCCCGGCTTCTCCTCTCCCCTCTGGTGGCCGCAGTCGTATCAAGTCGTCATACTTCAGCTACACCCCGGGGTCATATCCCCGTATGTCTTCTGTACAGTCTGGACTGGGTGTGTCCTCGAAAGTTCACGATGATGAGTTTGATCTCAAGAAACTGCCTCCCATCTACAAGTCTGATTCTGCCAAAAGCAAGAATAAGGCATTGGCTTCCGCGATAGGAATGACATCACCAGATACGCTCTATACCACTCCCTTATCGCCTCGTCCCAGCACCCTGTATCCTGACGATTCATTAAGCGTGGCCGACGCGAAGCGGTCGAGTCGCCGGCTGCATAGGAAGCCCACGCCAAAGCAGATACGCAAGTCTGCATTGCCTATGGATACCGGGACGCTCAGAGCCCCAACACTGGACTCGGCGACTGCATTAGGCAGTTTCATGTTGATGGAGTTTGGAGCCACAAGCAAATCCTCCGGAATGTTGTCGTCAGAGACCGTACCGGGGGCTCAATTAAGCAGCTCCAAAGGGCTCACAGGGAAAGGAATTGGTCCACCTCGGGTGCCATCGCCACCTGCTTTGCCATCACTGGCGCAGATGGGACTGGAGCACGCAAATCCGGAGGCTTATGCGGAATACCGGAGTGCTACGTATAGCATCTGTGGGCTGTACGAAGGAGATCGAAAGAGTAGGCTAGGATGATCGTTTCTATGTAGGAGCACCTGTTTTCTTTCGCTCTGCTTCGGTATAGATTTGTGGCAAAGATATGTGATCAAATTGAATTGCGAACGGGGTCAACAGCATGATGGAGTCGATGTACGGTAGGCAGCGTGGGAGAGTGAGACGACTAATTAGGGAACCAGATAAGCGCCGTCATGTGGCGACCCTTTTATTTGGACCGTTGACAACCGTCCCCATCTTTTTTCCTCGCCGTCCACGGTTCATCTTTTCTGAGTCTCCGTCTCGTGTCATGCCTCGTCCTTCAAGTGGCTCTAATCCCTTCAAAGTCACTCTACCAGAAGCCCGCGAGCTGCACGAAAAGAATGAGGACCTAACAACATCGCAACCGGCACCTCCTTCATTATGGGGGATCCCTCTAAAATATATTTCGTGAGTGTTGGTTTTGTCGGTCAGTGAGAGTCTCAAGCTCACTTTTCACAACAGTCTAGTGACGCTAGCCGTCCAGAACTCTCTGTTAACGATCATCATGCACTATTCAAGAGTCTCCATCCCAGCTTCACGCACATACTCCGCAGCAACGGCTGTGCTCATGAACGAGATATTGAAAGGCTCAATATCCCTAGTAATCGCCTTCAGTCGCGTCGATTCAGGAATCGGTTCCACGAGCCCAGATGGTCCGAGAGAGGGAGGCTGTCGGCGAACAGCATTCGCGAAAGTTAAAAAGTTGGGAAGGGACGTCTTCAGTGCAGATTGTTGGAAACTGTCAATACCTGCTATCCTCTACGGTAAGCATGTCGCTCTGTGGCTCTTGAAATCTTGACTGACAAGATTGCAGTTATTCAGAATAATTTGCAATACGTCGCGGCCTCAAACTTGGACGCAGCGACCTTCCAAGTCAGCTACCAGATGAAGATTCTGACCACCGCTGCCTTTTCCGTCCTCCTACTGCGCAAAAAGCTCACTTCCATCCAGTGGGTATCACTCCTATTCCTCGCAATCGGCGTCGGGATCGTCCAAATTCAGTCTGGTGCTGCGCAACACCACTCTTCCCCTGACGCGCACACAATGAATGCTATGCAAGGATTCATTGCTGTAGCTGCGGCCTGTTTCACCTCCGGCCTCGCTGGTGTGTACTTCGAGATGGTGCTCAAAAATTCACAAGGGGACCTTTGGGTTCGCAACGTCCAGCTCTCCTTATTCTCCCTTCTCCCCTGTATCGTCCACATTTTGTTTTCCCATGAAACACAACCCGTCGCCTTTGGTTCCCCTGGGTGGGTTAGGGGTCTATTTGCCAACTTCGGGTTGTGGGCTTGGGGGACCGTGTTGGTGCAGGTGATTGGCGGCTTGGTAACAGCCATGGTCATCAAGTACTCGGACAACATCCTGAAAGGCTTTGCGACCAGCTTGAGTATCGTCATGTCCTTCCTGGCCTCTGTCGCCCTCTTCGATTTCCGTATGACCTGGACGTTCGTGATCGGATCAGCCATCGTATTGAACGCGACGTGGATGTACAACCAACCTGCCAAGCGTATTGGTCTCATGACTGGACGTGACATCAAGGGTTGGGGGGCGGCCGTGTGGAGCGAGAAGTGGAAGGGCGAGACGCCTTGTCGCTCTCCCAGTGTAACTCCTGTATACGGGGATGGTGTAGTATCGTCGACAGGATCCCTTTCTCGCACCAGCTCGTATATCTCGCTGGCCTCATTATCATCCACAAATACTTCCCCGACTTCAGAGGAGAAACATATGCTTCGGTAACTTATGATTGATCATCTCATCAAAGGAAAGATGGTTTTTATTTTGTTTGAATCTCGTTCGCACCTTCCTTCCCCCCTTTTTGCATGGCATCGGACATGTTTGACTCCATACCCTTGACACCTTATCTTCAAATCATTACGAATTCTATACCCTACCCTAGATCCAAACCAAATCCAAATTTTATGTACGCACTACCGTAATCACTTACGAGTACAATCCACAGACGATTCTATTACTTGCTAATTTATATGGGGACCAGGTCAAAACTTCTGCTCACGATATTTACGATCTCTTCGTTCAAAGTACTTACAGAACATACACACAATTGTAAAAAAGCAACATAGATATTTACATCTTGGAACACTCCACACTGAATGTGTTTTTGCGAATGTGAATGTTACCACTCCACTGTCCGGTCCCGAGTTTCCACTTCGACTAGCTCGGCGACATTCAACGAGACGAGATGCTTATTGGGATCTCGCTTCCAATCCACGTTTGATAGCTGCAAGAACGCGCAGTCAGAAAATCGGGAGGAATGGGGGTGGGGCCACCGGCTGGGCAATTAAAATCTCACCTTCACAGGTATCTTTGGCATCTCCGAAAAGCATCTTCGTTCCCGGCATGTAGAACATGGGGTTCGGAACATCAGCTACGAATCAGTGTGAGCACGGGATACCCCCATATAGTCGAAGAATGACGACAACGGAATTCCTACCATATCCACTGGACATGCCTCGTTTCATTACGACGACTTGTTTGCTCTTCCATGCATGCAGAACAGGCATTCCCTAAAGAATATGACGAAACGTTAGCCACTGGCATTTGATGGTGGAAGAGAACTGGAACTCACAGCTATAGGAGAGCCGGGTTCGAGAGCAATGGGATTAACAGTGTCGTTTGCACCGATAACGAGTGTAACGTCGGTTTCCTTGAAATCGTCATTGATCTCGTCCATCTCCAAAACAACTGAAAGTCACAGGGTCAGTCGATAATATAGAGTGGTCAACAACAAGAACTTGAGCTTACTGTCGTACGGCACGGATGCTTCAGCGAGAAGGACGTTGCATTGCCCAGGCATACGTCCAGCAACAGGATGAATCGCAAACTGGTCGAACGATATCAATGTCCGAACAGCAATTAAGGAGATAGGACTTACTCTGACGTTCACACCCCTAGACCTGAGTGTCGAACAAATTTCGGAGATAGCGTATTGCGCTTTCGCGACGGCCATACCATACCCAACAACCTGTACTTCTCAGAATACGGAACCAGAGAGAACGGGGCGTTTTCACATACCAATATCACGTTATCGGCGTTGGACAGGGCGTCCACAGTATCATCCACGGATGTCTTGGTGATAACTCCCTCAATCTTGTGTTCTGTCACTGGCGCCGCCTCAATTCCTCCGAATAATACGTTAGCAAGTGACCGATTCATGGCCACACACTATTGATATTTTGTAAGTCTTGACATATGATAGAAGATCATTCCTCACCATGATGTACGAGAGAATTGAACCGCTGACTCCGATGAGTGATCCAACCGTCGTAAGTAGAGGGTTGTCCAACATAAATCCTTTTAAGACCCGGTGAGACATGAGAATGAACACGGTGCAGAAGAGGTTACCTTCGGCCACGAGCGCGAACCCTGAATAGGAATTCAGAACGCAGATAACAACAGCTGAATATTTGGTGTTAGTCGTCTCCAACAGATGATAGCAAGAGAAGGAGGCGCATACGCATGTCTGCGCCACCAATGGCGGAGGTTGTTGTGAAACCTTGGAGGAAACTAAGGAACGTGCTGACCCCAAGATAAGTTGCAGCAACCGCAGGTACCGCTGGGGCCATGGTGACAAAGCCACCCTATTGAAGGCAGGTGAAGTGAATTTCCAAGGAAGGAGAGAAATTATATCGCACCATCGTGAGTGCATTAGCACCGAGAATGGCGCTGTTGGTGAAATGTTTTGCGGGTATAGGGAATGGTTTGGAAGCCATCCGACCAGCGAGCTTGAGGAACGCGACGATAGAGCCGGTGAACGTAACGCCACCTACGACCGAAAGGGTTAAAAAGTAAGCTGGGTGAATCCGGTGGATGCGAACTTACCAATCACGACACCGAGATATGCTGTAACAAGATGCAGAGTAGTGACATGGTCGAGGTCGGCCATAACACTCGCTATCGAAGTCAATACAGCTGCAAGACCGACTACACTGTGGAGCATGGCCACCTATCACCAAGGCTTAAAATACAGGGCTGGGGATGCGTTCGAGAACTCACCATCTGAGGCAACTCAGTGGCGGTAATTCTACGGCCGATAACAGTGCCGATGAGACCCCCGATGCTAGCGACACCAGCAAACTGGGCGAGGACTGCGGGAGGGAATCCAACAGCAGCTAAAGAGGCCAGGATGCCGGAACTGACACCGAGGATACCAAGCGCATTTCCTTGTCGAGCAGTGGCTTGCGAGCCGAGTCCTGTCAGGGAGCCTGTTGGACCAAGAGTTGAACGATCAAATCTGCAAGCAAAGGGTGGCCAGATGGTTCTTACTGATACAAAGAACACTGCTTGTCAGATATCCTGCTTGAACGAGTCCAGCCATGCCAGTATTGGCTGCCAGAAGGAAACCTCCGGTGAACACAGCGGCCGGGATCGAATAAAGCCATGTGTATTCCGGAGGATCAGTTGGTCCTAGAGTGCGTGTTAGAACTAGAAATAGGCAAGATGATGTCGGCCGGCCTTACGCTTGAACATATCCAACTGAGAGTGCAGGCGAGTATGAGTAAACGGTAATCCAAACCCACAATGCTCTTACCATTCGTTTCGTGATGATAAATCCTCCAGCCACGTTGACGCTTGCAAGCAAGACAGACAGCGCGCCCAATGCTTGCGGAATAGTTCCGGGGAAGTATCCGCCGCCCATAACGAATAAACCTCCGATCCCAACCATACCAGAAATCGCGTTTGTGACAGACATGAGCGGAGAATGGAGGGCGGGGGCGACATTCCAGACAACTCTGCATGGTAGCGTCTCTTTGTTAGCCTACTGTTCTTTCTGAAAGTCACGCGTAGCGCACCTGTAGCCGACCAGCCCAGCAAGACCAAATGTAAAGAAATTGTCCATGAAAGCCGTGCCTGTTGTCTTGCCAAGTGCAACTATTCCACCCATTGCAGTCGTGATAGCGGCAACCTCTCGAGAAGTCTTCTGGAAGGGAGTGATTGCTTTCGTTATTTCTTCCTTCACCTTTTCGGGCGACGGAGGAGTAGCGGGGGCAGGTGGCATTGCTCGAGGGACAGGAGGGAGAACTTTGCCTTGATGGGTAACCAACGAGCCTCTCACAACCTCATCCTCTAAATTGAGGAGGTACTTGTTGTCCTCTCCAAGAGATAGCAAGAACTTTGTGACGTTGTTTGAGTATAATGTGCTGCTCTGTGTCGGCAAACGCGAGGGCAAGTCGGTATAACCTAAAGAAACTAGTTAGGAGATTCTACGCGTGCGTTGACGCGCGATGGCACACACCAATAACGCTGACACCATTCTTAACGACAAGCTGACCAGGAACCGTTGCTTCGCAGTTTCCTCCTGCTTCAGACGCCAGATCGACAATTACGGAGCCCTGTTTCATTGCTGCTACCATGGCATTTGTTATCAATTTCGGAGCCGGTTTACCAGGAATCAGAGCCTGTGGTAGATTCTCAACGACGACGTTCAACGAGCATTCTGATTGAGACTGACCGTTGTAATCACGATGTCAACTTCTTTGCATTGCTCCATGAACAAAGCCATCTCCGCTTCAATGAACTCTTTAGACTTCACGAGGGGTCAGTTGATTGTCAAAATTATGGTCCAGATGAAGCACAACTTGCCATGACTTTTGCGTAACCTCCTCCTCCGCTACCATCCTCTTGCACAGATACTTCTAGGAACTGTGCCCCGAGAGATTGAACCTGTTCTTTAGCGGCTGCGCGAGTATCGAATCCTCTAACTTCTGCACCCAGCCGACGGGCCTAGAGCGGCAATTCAGATGTAGATGACGGCGACAGTCAGCTTGCAACCCACCGTAGCAATGGCGCTTAATCCAGCAACGCCAGCTCCAATGACCAAAACCTTTCCAGGGGGAATCTGAACGTAGCTATCAATCAGGCCGTATGAACACGTCGATTACTTGGACCACACACTTTACTGTCAAGATTTCAGTGACCCAGGTACTTTAGACCATCGGTAAATCACTCACCCAGCTGCCGTTACCTGACCAGTCAAGAAACGACCGAAATGGTTCGAGGCTTCCAAAACTGCTTTGTACCCAGCGATATTCGCCATTGAACTACCAACAAATCTCGGCGTCTGTGTCCCGAAGCGAATGTAAGTCTTACCTGAGAGCGTCAAAAACCTGAGCTCGAGAAATTCTAGGAATCATGTCCATCTACAGAAGTCGATTCAGCTAGGTAAACGCGTTGTATCTGTCAGTGGAGACATGACACGTACTGCCAAGGCGTCGACGTTACGCGCTGCAAGCCGTTCGACTAATTCCTTGTTTTGCGCAGGATACAGGAATGAGATCAGGCTGCTTCCCTCCTTGAGGGCATCAACCTCCTGCGGAAGTGAAGGGGGCCGGACTTTGAGGACTATGTCGGAAGATTTATACACATCTCCTTTAGACACCACGGTTGCACCCGCAGAAGCATACTGTTCATCAAGAAACTTGGCTTCTGTCCCCGCATTCTCCTCGACCAGGACCTTTCCGTATCCCTTTTTCAATAGTAAGGCGGTATTCTGAGGTGTGAGGGATACGCGACGTTCGTCGGGGTACGTCTCGCGCGGTACACCGACTGTCAGTGACGAGTATGGCTTCCCCTTGGAGTCATTTTCACGAAGTCTTGCAGACGAGTGAAATCCTGTCGATCGCTGATTCAGAATGCTGCGGCCAGCGGACAGACTCATGACTGGTCATGACTCGCCCAAGGTGAAATTCGGAAAGACTGACCTCTCGTTGCTCTTCCAGTTATGCTGCAGCACAAACGAAGGCGAGGTAGGTTCGATCCCAATGTCAGGGAGGAGGGGGAAAAGTAGGGCATCCTGTGATGCCCGGGAGGTGAGTGGAAGAGAACAAGCTGCAACGAGTGCAACGTCGATAAACAGCGAAGCCTGGCTTAGCCGACGACCTCATGGAATCCCATCAGAACTTGCCGGCCCGGAGATTCTCCGGCCATGATTTGCAATTACCCCGCATTCTCGATCATTTAGATCGCTTCAGCTGCAAAAGCTGGTTACTGAAGTTTCGAAAACGCTCAAAAGACCAAGTAGGTCTCGGAGTACTGCTTCATACTCAGCATCAAGAACCTCGAAACGGATTGGTTGTGTTGATAATCACAGGGATGTATCAATATATGTGGGTAAATGAATGCGTGTATCTTGATCAGCGTCAGCGGACCCTCCAATTCAGATGGCGGTTGACGTGTTCAAGCAAGCCGTAAGTTGACAATAGGGGGGCCTTGTGTACAGGTCCAGAACCATGTGAAAGGTGTAGATTCCGTACTTGCAGACTACGTAGAAGCAGAGGTTCGAACTTTCCATCCAGCTCCTCCTCATCGTGCCTATTTCATCGAGCATACTACCATATTCCCGAAGCATTAGATTGCATTAGACCAACGGCACGACGTCCACAAAGCCCCTCGGGCAGACACTCCCGCATTTGAAGGGAACGGGCTGTCAATAGGACTCGCGAGAAGGTCTAGACGAACAGCCGGAAGCCGAGGAATGGTGATGGTAGCATCGCAGGGGCCCACGCGTGCGATGTTCCCCAGGCTAGTGCACCAGGAAATGGGGCACCCGGCAAAACGGCGGCATTAGGATTTTGGATGGTAGAACCGACCTCACCCAGTTCATCTTCGCATTATACTGACATGCTGAACGTGAAGGGATGGCTTCATCAGGGACAAACGCAAACGCGGGCGAGGCTATGAGCTTCTCAGAGGAGGTAAAGTGTCAGTGATTCATAGGCAACAGCGGATCATTTGTCTTCGATTATTTCTATGTGCTGGAGAACCTCCCTCTCCCATTCGCACCATCCATCGTCGTCTGCTTCTGTCGACGTCCCAGATACTGCTTTCTCGAAAACTCCCCACGGGATACATGTCCGGTCATCCGAGCTGGGTTCACCCTCCCCAAGAACGAATCGACCTTGTCGCGAACGTGTAAGAGTGACAACATGACCAGCAGATCCCAAAGCGTGAGCGAGATCGTGAACGACGGAACGAACGTAGGTCCCCCCGGATACTTTCATGGACAACACAAATGCAGAAGGGGTTTCATCACCCTCGCTTGAAGTGCCACTTTCTTCGGGTTGGTCTTCGATGGTCGCATTTTCATCGACGCCTTGGATGGCCTTTTCCATAGCTTTCTTTTCGTCGTCGGTCAAAGACTTTTCTGGCCATTTGTATTTGTGAGAGCTCCCTAGCCACTCCACCATCTTCAAGCTATGGACTGTAACTGGTCGAGCTTCGATGGGTCTTGGAAGTGGTATGCCCTTCCGTGCGTATTCGTAAAGAGGTTTCCCGTCCATCTTGAGAGCCGAAAATCTGAATAATGGGAGAATGTTGAGTTCAGATGGCAGGCGAGAACAAGAAAATTCCGAACATAGGTGGGGTTTGTTTGATCTCTCCCGTGAACTTTGCTAGTGCCTCTTCTACAGCTTCTTTGGTGATATGTTTCCAAGGAGCAGAGCGAACGATGGCTCCCTCGCTATCGTAAGAGTCCGTTTCGCAGCCCAGTAGGCAGGTGGTTTGGTATTCCTGCAGTACGCGTCAGCGACACGTCCCATATCCCGTAAGAGACATAACAACTTTTGTGCAGTCCAAAAACTGCGTGAGCTTCTTCGTTCCCTTTCCAACGCCCAAAACTTTCAGATGGTAGTATTATTAGACGCGATTTGAGCTGTCGACATTCATGTAATACGTACCAAGTACTCCATCTGCTAAAGGATCCAACGTTCCTCCCTGCCCCAACTTCACATTCCCTCCACGTTTCATCCGTCTTCTTTTTGCCTTGTTTCCTGCATCGTCAGGCTTATTCTGTGGTGCGAACAATTTTGATCCGGAGAAGAGAGGCTGGAGATTGTTGACTGGAAGAATGAGAAAACCAAGTCATTGGAGGAGAGTTTACGGGGCTGGACTCACGCAACGACATAGAAGTGGGCCCACTTGGTTTTATGATCCCAAAGAGGCCAGATATAGGCAAAGACGAAACCGTGGCTTTTGGCATCGCTTCGAACGGTCTGGATTGAGAACGAGGACAAACCGGAAGTAGGACTCCTGCAGGAGTTGCGAACAAGAGGTCGATGATAGGTGGTTTGGCTTGAGTTTGAGTAAGAAAAATCGCGGCCGGAAGTTGGTCGCTCACACGAAGTTCCCACGACAGATTCGTATCTCCGGAGTCCGTTCAAACGCAAGACCAGATTAAATCTTATTCTAGTTTCCTCCTACATATTGCATATATACATCCTAGCGTGACTGTCAACAATATCAAGATCGAGTAGCTGAATTTCGAGACCAGAACCCGCCACATATACATCTCTTGACCCAGTATCTCTCTATGAAAGGAATGATTTTCGGTGAGGATGGTGTCGCTTTGTCCGAGCTCAGCCCGCTACAACGAAGACATCGGAAAGTGGAAGAGCGCATTAGCAGAGTCTTTGTTACCACATCCCTGTCGCGGTGCTTCTGTGGCTCGATAGTCATGCGCGACATGCCATCCACAAAGTCGTGTGCCTTGATGAAAAGTCGAGACTTGTCCACAACTTTAGGGTTCAGGATTTTGAGCAGGAGGGTGTGTGCTCGCTTTTGCATGTCTTCTGTTGGCCGGCAAAATGCTATACTTCTGAGTGATTCCTCCTCTGAACTATATTCGTATCAGGAAATTTGGGAAGGAACAAAAAAACAACCCACCACTGGTCGTCTTCACAGCCTCGGATAACTCACCCAGGATGGGCAGCAATTCCGACAGAGTAATTCCAGAGCAATCAACCTGGTCAATCAACACGTCTCTGGCAATCTGTGAGTTTTCTTGTTTCGCGGTCAGCGACCCGAGGAACTCTCGAATTCGCTTGACGTTTGTTGCTGCCTCGATCAAATTCTGCAGCGCTTGTGGAAGCAGCAGATGGAGTAGAGATGGCCGGTTGACTGTCATAAACTATCAACAACGCAATGCGAACAGATCACAGGACAAAGAGACGCACCTGAGCCACTCAATTTCCCTGACGAAGCAAGTTCAAGTGCCAGGACACACTCCTTCATTATCCTCTCAATACAACCCACGATCCAAGTACAGAGGCCGACCAATTCCCAGACAACCTCTGGTATGAGGTCAGCCCATTTCGTTATTGGCATCAACCGAACGTGCTCACCCAGATTGTAGTCGTCACCATCCTTGCACTCCTTGAAGATGGTATTGCAGGAAACCAAAGAACAAATGTCATGGGCGACTTCCCATCTGACCGCAGCCTCTTCCCTCTCTTGCTCGTCGTGAGTCTTGGCGGCCCTCAGCCTGATAGCAGATTAGAGCTAAATTGGGAGATAAGGAGGCATTCCACATACTTGTAGGCTTCGAGGGACGTGCCCATATGCTTGAGCCATGACCTCATAGATTTCGGTTCACGTTTGCTCAATATCACAAACGCGCGATACAAGGTGTTTCCTATGACGTTCGACAATATAGAGTGATGCGACAACTGGTTGATGACATCCGTCGGGGTGCGTTCAGAAAGGATAGCAAGGGCAAGACGGATCGACAGTGGAGGGGTCTGGCTTTTAGGCTGAGGCATACTTTGGAGGGACGTCTGAGTTGACCAAACCGAGGCCGACATTGTGCATAGAAGAGAGTGATTGGGAGACGACACCGCACCAACGGGTACTGGGAAAGCATGTGTTACATGAAAGTGAGGAATATCATGGGCACTTACTGTCTTGTCCCACTTTCTCGCGAGGCTTGAGGATCTCCTGTTCTTCCCAGTCCGGGTCATCCACCAATTCTGGCCTGGAAACGGTCATCAACATGTCGACCGATTGCGGCGAACGAGACTTACACTTTCAATGTGCGCAAGGAACCAATGATATCCCTTACTTTTTCCCTTGCACTAAATGACTGAGACTGAGCGCTAGACTTCAGGTATAAGCCAGCAATAATTCCACGAGAGCCAGAAAAATGTCTACACGGAACCAAGCTTGCTAGCTGGTGGTTCTCAAAAGAGCGACTGGATTCTTGCTTACACGTCTAGTAGAAAGTGCTGTCAGTCTGATCCACTACCTATGAAGTTGAAAAGCAACTGACCCATGGAATAGCGTCGTTCTGTGCTTGCCGTGTAAGGGAGTAGCAGACAATCTCTGAGGCCGGTAGAGCCATATCTAACAAGAGATCAGATCGATGGATATCCAGACAGTCAATTGGGCGTATTACAGTCTTGGAAATCGAAAAAGCTTGCGACGAGATACACAGGAAGCGAGAGACCCGTGCGGTCTTGTGGAGGCTGAGGAATAAAGTGAAGGTCCTTCAATTTCTTTTCGGCGGTCGATATCGCCTGCAAAGGGGATGTGGAGAGACCTGATGGAAACTTCAATCTACATGAATTAAGATCAGCGAGCTGGAACGCACTCATGGTCACTCCATCAAAGCGAAGCTGAACTTCGCACAACTCTATCGTCGGCCTCTCTCCGTAATCTTCCACGATTACATCCAACGCTTCCGTACCGGTTTCATCAGCTTCCAGCGGTATTCCGAGATCCATGGGATTCGGTTGCGTGTTTAGTACAGGCAAAGGATAGTTCTGAGAGCGCATCGCCACGAGGATCGAAGAATCTACAGAAAAGTTGACTCAGAACTGGAAGAACAAGTTGAAAACGTTAGCGGCACTTGCCCGAGTAGTTCAAACACAACGAAGCAGCGACACATGTGTGAATGGAGTTCAGGTCTTGAGTTGGTTCGTGATCGGGTTGGATTGCAGACTCCGTCGCAGTCGAACGCTTCAAGAGGGAGCAGCTGAACAATTTGATAGTTGAGCTGTAATGTCGAAGAAAGCATATGATGACTTGGTGATTCTCAGTCACGAATAATAACGTAGGATTGGAAACTGGTGCTCGAGGTCCCCGGGAGGGAAGGCGACGAGGTGATTCAGATATAGAATCGTAAGCCCACTAACATAGCATAAATGAGGATGGTCCTACACGAGATTGTTGCAGGTTCTCACCTCGCGTGGTGCACCAATCCAGTCCGCGACAACGACACCAGCTCCAGAAGGATATGTCCACCAGTCCTTGACCTTCCAATTGTCCAACTCCGGACCACGACTCCATAAACAGCACACTCCTGTGTTACTCTGGCCAGGGAAGTACGCAAAAAGCCAGGTGTCATCTGGCGATACCGAAATGACGCTCGCAGGCCCATAGTTTCCAGGTTCGGTGGTGAGAGGGGGTGGAGAAGGCATCATGAACTGCTTGGAAGAAGAGAAATGCCGTGCCAGAATGGCAGGTTGCGTTCCATATCCAGTGAATATTATTGACGAGTTGGACCATTCTACAGGTCTGATTTGACCGTTCTCAGTGAGATTGCCAGAGCGATGATAGACGCGTCTCGTACCGTCGAGGATGGTCCAGAGCTGGATAAACATCATACCACCCAGTCTGCCAGCTCGTTTCCTCCTTCATTTTCCCCTTCGCTGGCGATCCCTTCATAGTCATTGAAAAAGATGGTGTTGGATGGTGTTGACAACAGATGTTGAAGGCGCGTCAAAGAGCTCTGCAAATTTGACGCTGGACAGCTGCGTACGTGGGAACCGCTGAGGAGGGATTGACATGCCGTCATCATGACAATTTACCTCAACGAGTTCGCGGACCACGCTTTCCTTCACCCGTCTCAGTGCTTTCCGCCCTAACGAGGAGGAATGGATGGGTCGCGGTGCGCTCTCTCTATCTCTTCTCAAAGTTTTGCATTGCTGATTGCTTTACAGACTGCGCCAATCATGGGACAATGCATTGAACGATGCTGAAACTCGATTCCGTCAACTGCTCACTTCACCTTCCAATGAATGGAAACGTGTATCCAACTCTTCGTCCAACACCTCTTCGTCAATCAAGGGGAAAGGGAAAGCCAGAGCCATAACAAACCTTCCGGAAGCTACAGATGTAATAGTTCACCGAAACTCGAGCCAATCCAAGGAGGACATTTACCGGCTTGTTCTTGAAGTGCCCGCTGGTGATGAATTGGTCTCGCTAGAGCCTTGGAGAGCAGTACTCTCCACTCCGGAGCTCAGGTCGGAATGGGATCCCGCAGTTGTTGATGCCCATCTCATGGAGACGTTTGACTATGACACTCGAATTATCAAGACCAACTTCACGTTGGGGTGGCCCGCGAAGTACGTCCGAGAATCTATGCTCAAGATGATTTGTTGAGTTCTCTTTCAGTCCAAGGGACACAGTCACGATCGCACGAACAATACACGACGATACGACAGTCATAGACATTGCAACTTCTCTCCCCAGGTCGCCCGACGAACCCGTATATCTTCGACCATCACCTCCATACGTGAGGTCCCACGTTTCACGCACGTACTTTTCACCTTTTCCTGCTTATACCTATCTGACATAGTGTTTGTAGTATTCGCATGGTGCATTCAGCATATCAAGCCCCCACAGCCGACCACTAGTGCAAGCGTTGACCCGCAGCAACCTAAGCGCCGTTCATCGACGGGTGGGCGACTCAAGATATCGTGTTATTGGCAGCACGACCTTAGGGCCATCTGGAATATCGGATCACCTGGGACCATGGCTCAGCAATTATCCTCTATGGTCATCGGCCTCGTGAAGACTACCCTAAAGCGGGCGACTAGGATTCCGAAACTGTTGGGCTATGGCTTTGGGGTGAACATTGAGAAGATACGTTTTCAGAATGATCGCGAGGCTCTGACACTCGACTACGCTATCATACCATTGGATGATGAGGAACACTCGGGAAATCAAAAGGCACAAAGCCTTGAGGATCTCCATGTCATGCGCGAACGTCGACGATTGACTCGTGCCATAGAATGCATTCTTCCGGCTTCAGAAGGTTGGGATGTGCAAGTCTCTACGAAGGCGTCCTCCGAAGAAGTCGAGAAACTGCCTTGGACTGCACTTGCTGTTCGAAGTAGCTCTTTACTCTCGTCATCAACCGCTGGACAAATACCGCTCGATCAGATTCTGCTGCGTTTGACTCACGCACCACTCATTGATGATCATTCGGTTCTCAAAGTCACTGTCGTCATCGAGATATCAGGACCCTCTAGCGGTTTGCGGTTGAACGGCGTCCCACAAACAATCAAGGATCTTGATCACAACCGTTTCACAACAAGTGGCGTCGGCCCTCAACAGATTTTCCAGGACCTGGCCAGTGCGATGGGTGTCAGCCTGACCAGCTCCTCCTCTATCGGAAGTGCCAGTGGTATAAGCTCGGCAGCTTCTTCGAGTGGATCTGTTACTCCTGTCTCAAAGGAACGAAACCCTGCCGCCGAGAAGAGCATTCTCGCCAGAATCAAGAGGAACTATATCTACTTTTCGTCTTTACTCCAAGAACCAGAAGCCAAATGGAAGAGAAGTATGGCCAGTCATTTTATTTACCATTTGCGTTCTGACCAGTTATGAACAGCAACCGAGTCTCGGGGTGTCACTGTTACACAATTGGACTCGATTGATCCCACATTGGTCGTGTACAGCGCTGAGGCGACCTTTGTCGGCGTGAATATCTGGGACCTTTACGCTGCGGTCGTCTCTCACGGGGCAAAAGAGTACTGGGATAAACAGCACGAAGACGCCATTCTTCTCGATGATGTTAACGAGCTTACGGAGCTGTGGCATCTGAAGACCAAGGCAGCCTGGCCAGTAAAGTGAGCAACACTTCAGATAGCTCTCTCCGCCTCTTTGTTCATTTTTCGTTCGCAGCGGAAGGGACTCCGTAGTGCTGAAAACCGTCTATAAGTCACCAACTATAATTCACGTCTTCTCATTCTCCGCCGATGATCTGGCTCACCTCTTCCCCCCCGGCCTCATTCCTCCCCCCGCTTCTTCGACCACTTCGAACAACACCTCCGACAACCCATCCTCCAATACCGCCAACATCATACGTACTCAGATTGATCTTCAAGGATGGGCAATAGAGGCACTCTCCCCTACAACCACACGTCTCACTCTGCTTGAACAGTCCGACCCCAAGGGCTGGACCAACAAAAGCTCGATACCTGCCCAAATGATCAACTCTCTGGCTGGTATTGGTGACTTCGCCATCAAGTGGGGTGGTGTGCCGATCGTGACGAGGCTTTCTGGAGCAAAGAAAACTTCCGTCAAATACGACCACGAGCGGAGAAGTTGGAGACTCGAATACGAGCCTGCGGTCCGGCCTGTCGACAAGGACGGTGAAGTTCCGCCAACAAGCCCTGTCATAGAGTGTGAGATACGGTGCGACATGGATACATGGTCGCCTACGTCGCTGGATATCGTTGTAGATCCGCCACCGCAGGCTATATCGTGCTTGAGACGGCACAGGCTGTCGCCAGAAGGGGGCGGTGTATGGCTGACAATTACCCATCAGGATGCAGTCTGCATAGAAGATGAAAGGCTGATGGTCATAGTTCGTCGTGGTCCTGCTATAGGAGGGGGTGGAAGCAGTTCAGGAAGCTCTGTAATGGTTAATGGGGAACGTATAGAGGTGGACTACGAGGAGATGGATAATGAGGAGATCCGGAATGCGAAGACGCAGAAACGGGTCAAACCCACCAGGATACCTCTGGATCAACCCCCCGTGGCCGGGGTGATACGAAAGCGGAGAGAGGATGTGGAGAACGACGGCAGCAGGACTTCGCCTCCGATTTCCCCCAGCACAAGCGCGAAAGGGGCTCCGAGGATATCCAGCCCGTTAGCTCGATTTTTCACGTACGCCGTGGACCAGACACAGCAAACTATCGCTGCGATAACTCCCGCGGAGGGTCAAGACCTTCCTGAAGAGGATTTGCTTCAGCACATACCTTCCGACAATAAGACGCCGATACAACACGCATTGGATGCACTTGCTTGGACACAGGATTTTCATGCGAACCCACTACTTGCGGGTTGGGTGAGTCTGAACGATAAGTCGGGGCTCAATGTCAAGCGAAGGATAATCAACGAAGTCTCGGGCATCGTGCCGGTGTTCAAGGGGGAGAAGGTGATCGAGGGCGTGAGTGCGGAAGATCTGGCAGCAGTCATTGGCGAATTGACGCTCGACGGAAATGGAGAAGTGGCTCGAAAGAAGTGGGATGATAGGTACGAAGAGGAACGAGTATTGCAGAGGTATGAAGGTGGTGGAAGGGCCAGTTTCAAGGTTGGGAAAACTGGATTCCCGTTTAAGGATCGGGGCTTCTACGCTGCAACTATCGTAGCAAAGGAACAAGGGGTCATTCCTGGACTGTCTAGAAGGAATACGGCGAACCCAGCGACTCTCACAGGTGGAGGAACAGACTCTGGTAACAAAACCCCAATATCTTCCACTTCGACATGTCCAGCTATCTTTATTATCTCAACATCTTACAATCCCTCCACCCTATCTGCGCCTTTTAATCCCTCTTCCTATAACCCATACACGCTACCCATAGGCCGGGTTCACTTGGATGCATGGATTCTTGAGACTCTTGACCCGTACAACACCAAGGAGAATTACGCTGTTCCTTCAGCCAGGTGCACCAGACTGACATGCATTGATTACGATGGGCCGGTTGTCAACTCTATGGTCTTCAACTACAATGGTGGCTACATGGCCAGAGCACTCAATGGGCTGGATGTCGCCATGCGGGAGAGTCGAGGACCGTTGATACGAATCCCCAATCACGCGTTGGTACTGAAAGGCCGGGGAGGTGACGATGATGATATCGAGGACGAGGATATGCTGAGGAAGCGAGGGAAGAAGCCATGGAGAATAGGTTCTGCAGGTGGGAAAGCAGGGTGGAGGAAGGTTCCGAGCAAACGGGTTGAAAGCGTTAAAGAACGGAGACTTGTCGTGGAGAGCAAGTTCCATCTCGGGAAGAGGACATTCGAGAGCTTAATCTCGGTTGGTTATACACGGGAGCAGAGGAAACGTTCCGAGACCACTTCGAAGTCCAATGTTCCTGAAGAGGACACGCGGGAGGCCAGTACATCCGATACGGAGAAGTCGAACGATGTTCCCCGAAGTCTCATATCGCCCATCGCGAGCACCGACAACAAATCAGTTTCATCTATCTCCTCCGCCCCTCCGACCATTTCCAAGGCAAGCTCAAGGACTTTGAGCCCTCCGCCCAATCAAAGCCGTCGGGAACGCACGCTGTCCAACATCTCTTCGACTTCAAATGTGACCGCAATGCCTGGTTCACCCCCGACGACATTTCGTGGCCGGTCCAATTCTCGGTTCCTTCGCGAGGTTGCAGTGCACGAAGACTTCCTAGTCGGTGAATGGGTCATCGACATGGAACTCTATCCAGAAGGTTACGAGGTTGTAGTACGCACGCGTGTTCCCACCACTACAGACATCGGCGGCGGTGTCGATGGTCTGATCGCACTGGAGTCCGTCTTCGAAAATGGCAGCAAGGTTCAGGATAAACCGGTGTTCCCGTTTAGCTACGGCTTCTATCGACTACCACACACTCTTGGGATTGATGCGTTGGGTGCTTCTACTGAGCCGATACCCAAAGGAGGGGAGGAGGAGCAACCGACGAAACACCTCCTCAAGATAACTTTGCCAACAGGCGAGTACATGAAGAGCTATAGGCAGCCACAGGAACCGATAAAAGATCCGTTGACTGGGGAGATGCGAGAACCCAAGGAAGTTGAAACCCCGAAGTGGCTGTTGGCACTACAGGCTTCGGAGGCGTCCGGCGGAGGAGCTCAGGGTGTTATCGTTGGATTGAGCATCAGGCCGAGTAGTAGCGGGAAGAAGAGCAAACGACGGAAGAAGGTCCTTGTGTTTGATGATAGTTCTGAAGGTGGTAAGGAGTTTGATGTTGTTGATGAGAAGGACGACCACAGCAGGGAGATGGGCTACAGCGTAGATGGTGTCATTGAACGGTAAGCATCCAAATTAGTCGTCACCTGTAGCAACTGGGCTCACAGCTCCTTAGACTCAGGAATGAGCCAGATACCATCCCGTTCGGTCTCAGCAGGCCTATCGCCATCTCACAGACACTCGTAGATCGCGCTGCGGTGGAGGCCGAAGCGTCAAAGCAAGTAGATCTCGCGCGCTCAAACGCGACTGGTGGCGACGGAAGTGAGACTTCAGCAAGTCCGAATCCTCAAGAGGGCGAAGGTGGCGAGGTATGTAACTCCCCAGAGTTACGCCCCTTTCTGTTTCTCACCCACGCGTTACAGACGAAAGGAGATTCGGTAGCACTTAGTCGATCTTCTTCGACAAATGCTATCGCCGCTGCTGCGCAAAACCTCACTCAGCCTCTCAACGGGGGCAAGTCGGGCTTCCTTGGTATGGGACTTGGGTTGGGATCTTTCTTGCAGATGTCCTCGCGGCGCTCAAGTCGATCCGGCACCGGCGGCAATAAGGCAACCGAGAATTCCGACACGGACTCTGAGCATGGTGGGGTGGCTAACTTCGATAGCCATGCCACTGAAAACTTAATCACAACGGCTCAAAGGACCGTGCAGCAAGACTGGTGGATGTTCATGATCGTTGGTCTCATAGCCTTCTTACTGGGGAGCTTCATGAGATCCCTTCTAGAACCCACCGATTTCGTGTACATCGCTCCGTCGTCCGCCGATGCCAGCTTTGCGAGCGGTAGCGAGTGGAGGGAGGTCAAGAGGGTTGTAGAACTGCCGGCGGGAGGAAGATGGGATTTGTGGATTGGTTTCGTGAGGCGCCGAGGTTGAACGTTCTGTAATCTAGGTACAGTATAATCACCCATGTACTTGTATAATGTTACTATTGTATCCCCGATCATGAGTTCGATGATAACGTTTGAAGTTTGGGAATGGGGACCACGATTTGGGGTCTCCCAAACTTAGGGAGCCGTGCGACTCGAAGTCGCGAATCGGATGGTACTGTATTATGTTCGGATTGTCAAAGCGAGCAAAGCGACTGTGCCTCTTAATGATTCCGCGTGTGGTCGGACGTGGTGGAGATCGAGATGCCCATATTTGCCATCCTTCGTGGGGTTCCTGCCCGGTGAATACTCAGGTCTCCGAAGAGCTGCGGAATCCAGGACGAGGGTGTCCTGCCAGGTCCACCCCCTGTCATTCCCGCCCGCGGAAGTGGCGGTGGAGTGAGACTCGAAAGTCACCTTTGGGGAGGTACTAGTTATTTAATATTGTGGTCTGCTTCACTCGTTAGTCTGAGAATTCGTGCAACGGGCGTCGACGGAGATCACGGAACGTCTGGGACCTTCGATGGCTCCCCATGGGCCTGTGCAGTGTGTTACAGTTCGCTATCACTGGACGCGACTGCGGATTTGCTCACTTGATCTGTTTGAAGTATGAACTATGAGATCATGCGCTGTCAGAATCCCCTCAAGTTGTAAAAATAAGGTGCTTTTCAGAGGACGTGAAGATGAAAGAAGAGCAATACGTGTCAGGAAGCAGGCTGGCCGCTGCAGGCCGTCGTTGCAGCTGACTGCAGTCTGGAAAGAAGTTGGGAGAAGTTGGGACGAACCAGGGAGTTTGAGTGGCGAACCGGTTATATTTTTACCCCCAGATATTTCGGCATGTCGGCCGGCTAAAACTAGGCATCAGGAGCAGAAAATAGTCTCACAGTCGGTCGTCGTCTACGGAACACCGTGCCCGTTCTCTCTTCTCTCTAGCAGCCAGCACATTCACCTCTCGACTAGGATGGGACGACGCAAGATCGATATCACGCCCATAACTGTGAGTTGGACCCACAATTTAGCTTTGTTCTTGACTTCCCACGACTGCCAAGTCCCTGCTTGCTATTCCTCCGTCTATTTGTCTCTCCTTTCCAACACTTTCTCCATTTCGCACTTTCTCTATATCATTCAGCTCCTTGCACCCGAATGGTGAACTGATACACCTCATCTTTAGCACGAAAGAAACCGTTCAGTAACTTTCTTAAAGGTGAGCCAAGCCCTTCTGAAGCTATTTTTGTCGGCAACGCCCTTGCTCTGCTTGGCTTGGCATTCCACAAAAAAGCACCAGAATTCTATTATTACAAGTCGAAATATATATAATCTGACCTTCTACCATGACAGCGAAAGACTGGGCTCTTCAAGAAAGCGTATGAACTAGGTGTTCTGTGTAGTGTGGATATTGCAGTAATCATCTTTGGTGCGCCATCTGTCCCTTTTTTGTTCTTTGTTTGAAACTGACGTAGCTCTTGCAGACACGAAACCTGCTCAATCAAACCAGGGCCGTCCCCAAGTTAAACTTTGGGAATATTCCTCTTCTTCGAATGGAAAAGAGACCGTCAAGAGGTACCTGAAATTCTCAGGCGAACGGGATCTCAAAGGTCCTGGAGACTTCGGTGATGCGAAGACCAAGGGTGGGAAGGACGATGCTGCTGACGACGATAAAGACCATGACGACGAAGAGGAGGAGGGGGACGATGAGGGGGAGGACGATGAGGAGGCAGAGGAACAACTCCGGGCAACGAAGAGAAGGAAAAGCATCAACGCGAGTTCAGCGGCCTCCGCGAGTGTATGTTCACTCCTGATGATTCAACGCTTCTTCCTCACTAACTTGGAATTAGCAGAGGCGGCACTCTCAATCCTCAAAATCCGCCAACAAAGTCCACTCATCATCAAAACATCGTTCCTCGTCTCATCGTTCGAATTCCAAGCGCTCCAAGAACAGGAAACGTTCCCCTACGCCCGCAAGTAGTCTCAGCGAGGTTGCGACCCCCACGAACACCTCATCAGACGACAGTCGTCCAGGCACTCCACCACCAATTGCCCTCCCACCCCCCGTTACCATGTCGCGCGGCCTGACTGGGCAACCAGATCCAGTCTACAACATAAATTATATTCCCACTCCCCCTTCTCCTGCACCTTCTTACAGCGGAAGCTCGTATAATAATGGAGGAGGGAGTTCATCATATGCTGGCCCTTCGTATCCCCCTTATCCTGGGTCAGGCTCCTACAGATCCGCGTCGGAAATAGACGTGAAAGCATACAGGCAGATGTTGCTTGACCAGCAACACCCATACCGCCATCCAGCGCAAACCCAAGCTGACAGTAGCAGCCCTAATTTTGAGGACTTGCTATCAATCTTTGAGAGGGAGAACCCGGCTGGTCCGTCTCATGGGCATCCCTATTCGTATCCGTATCCATCGCAACTGCACACCCCGCATCCCTCATATCCGCCCTTTCCTCAAGTCCAACAACGGCATCCTCACCCATTCGCTTTGAATATGAATTTACTGCAGGACAGGGAGAAGGAGAGCGATAATCTGGCAGCGATGTGGCCCGGGTCTCAACCGCGCCCTCCCAATGGACCAACGCCAGCGTCTACCAGCTGGCTAGACCATCTCTCGGCGGCACCGAGAACTTTCGGTGAGGATAGATTCGAGAGATACGAAAGGAGAGGAAATTTCACAAGTATTGAAGAGGATCTATTGGCTGGTGCCTTTGGCACTGGTATAAGTCGGTCGGGGAGAGACTCAGTTGGTTCCGGTGGCGCAGATTCAGGTTTCAAGAGGAAACGAGAGGAAGAATCATAAAGGATGAGTAGATGGCTGGGTGGACGTACATGGACTCGAAGAATTTAAGTATACCGATAATTTATGCTCATGGAGGCCATTTATGTGTATATATTGGAATCAAATATCGGACGTGTATCTAGTACCTACATGTTACTCGTCATCCGTCTTGAACCATCGCCAATTCTGGAAGCGACACGCTGCTTTAACGACATTGACAAGAGTTACGGTAGGTGCTGCGCTCTAAATCAGCCCCAATTCTTTCGCGGCCGCGGAAGTTGCCGAATTCCGACCTCTTTGGTTGTCCGCTGATCGTCTCTCTTTCCCCAAAGTGGCCACAGCCAATGTATTTTTCGACGGGGAAGTTGTTCTTTCGAGGTCAGACGTTCATCTTCTATTGAGTTTGTTCAAGGTGTTGCCATCGGAACTTGACCAAGTCTAGTGTTGCCACAAATCCAGTTGGAAGTTACAAACAGGTCTCAACTTCGACAATCGCCTAGAGTGCGGTCGATCAGAGGAACCACAAGTTGGTGCTGCACAAGCTAGTTTCAATATTATTTTATTTTTACGAAACTAACCAAGTCCATGAAAGTCCATAGCCCGACTACGTATTAAGAATTCTCGTGAAAAGTATAACTTCAATATCAAAGAACGAGGACGAAAACAAAGTTGAAGAGCAAGGCCAACAAATCGTAGCCGGAACGGAGGTCACCAAAGCCAAAGCCTCCGTTGGAGCCGCTGGACGCGTCCGACGAGCCATTGACACTGGTTGACCCAGTGGAGTTGAGGTAGTTGGTGTTGGTGATAGAGTATGATGCGGAGGAGTTTACACCCACGGCTATAGATGATAGTTCGTCAGGACCAATTTTGTACTAGAGGTAGAAATCGGCTTACTGATATAACCAAGAATACCGTCCTCGATGCTGTCGCCGAGAAGTTCCAAGGCAAGGTAGGCATTGTTTCCGTCCGTGTTTTCTTCCGCTAGGATACTGTCCTCGTCATTCATCGTGCGCTCGTTCGTATTGGTGGTGTAAGGGCTGAGAGCGAAAACCTGGTCGTTCCAGGTCTCGTTGAAGAAGAATTGTCCGATATGAAGAAGGCTTCCCGAGTGCGAGATGAGAGTGCTAGAGGTCATAAACGGGTGTCAGCAAGGACATAAAAGTGGTACGGGGCAGCCAGAAACCAGCTCACCCATTCTCAGACGTGGAATAGTTCATGTGCACCATAGTATGGACGTGTGGGGTGCGTCCAGAGTAGTATCCGGGGTAGATAGTAGTGAGCTCGACGATGCCCCCAGAGCTAGTGGCGTATCCGCCTCGGAGGAAGGTCTCGTTGCGGGCCAAAGCGGTGGAGCTCATTCCTCCCCCTCCTCCTCCCATGCTGCCACCTCCCGGGGGTCCGGATGAGCCGCTGGATTGTGCAGCTTCGGACGTAGCTGCCATCGACATCGATGGGGGAGCGCCGGAAGAGTCGCCGCCACCACCACCACCCAGGCTCGTAGGGTATCCGCTATAAACACCGGTCGCGTTCGCTGTGAATATATTTGTGGGTCAGAAACCGAACGGAGTGGCCTAAGAGAGTGGGTGACTAACCTGCCCAGATCTCGACGAAGACGTCGTCCATGGGGGTACAGGTGCTTACATCCATGACACCAATATCGATGACGAGCTTGAGTCCACTATACAAAGCCCATCGTCAGGAAAACGAAGACGAAAGTACGAAGCGGACTCACCCCTGGTCCTCTCTGAGGTCCTGTCTAACCATCTCGTTATTGATGTAATACGGGCCTTCAGTAACTTCGGGTGCCATAATACAGGTAGTGCTGAAGGTGGAAGGCTAGGTAAGCGGTCTTTCGAGTAGAGAAGCCGAGGCTTTACTCACTTCTGAAGTGTGGTATAGTGAGGGGCCGCTGCACTGGAGGTACTCGAAGCAGAACCAGACGACGAAGCTGACAATTGGCGCTTCGCAAGTGCACGCTTGGCTCGTCGTCGAGCATTGAAGGCGGCAATGTTTGCGTCGCATGCCCTTGCTTGTATATGACGCTTTTGAGCGGCCAGCTGGGATGTAATAGATCAGGACTGATGAATCGAGTGGGGGAAGGCGAGGAGTGCGTACCTCCCGTCTAGCAAGCTCTTCAGGAGTGTGCTCCGGCTCCGGACCAGGATGGGCTAAAGAGCGTATGTCAGAAAACGGCGAATGACGAGGAGAAGTGAGATACACACCCCACACAGAGGTACTGAGGACGACAATGGGAAGAATAGCAGTGAGTTTCATCGTTGGGAGTGTTTGCTGAGGGAGAAAAGTCTGAGTACTGAGGACTCGATATAATTCAACCTTTTATACATCGTAGCACGACTGCGTATTGTGCGAGTAGTCGGCGACGCAGTTTGTGACCCCTGTCATCGTCGAGTACGTCCTTGCGACCACTCGCACTCGAGCACAAAGATAATGCCGTGGAAAAATTACAGCCACAGATTTTGATCCTGAGGTACGTTTGAGCAGCGGCTGGTGTGCGTTCCGTTGAAGGCATTTACTGCAGAATTTTATTGCAGAAATGGGCTCAAGAATCCGGTATCGCTCGAGGCTAGTGCTCTATGGTCAAGCTTCAGGCTTCAACTTGTTGGGCTTTGCCCGGACGTTGTCGAAAACACTTAAGGTTTGCAGCACAGGGCTGTATCAGTCCACGCCGTACCGCGGAAGATCATCGATCCCAAATGCCCGGGCAGTGATTGGTGCAAAAGGGATAAATTTTGAGCCAATCAAGTTGGACCTGGAGCCGCAGCATAATGCATCATTTTGCATACAGCAAAGTTGAACAAGGTTGAACACCGAAGGCGACGTCACGGACAAGATGAAACTTGAAAGCAACAACTTGAGGCGGCTTGTGATCGTATGTCCGTAACAGTCCGGGCTCCCACGACACGCTTTCCCAAATTGGAGCAGATGCTGTGAATGGCCGGTCCGTTCTCGGTTTTCCCTTGAACGCGCTTTACGTAAGGTAAAAATACGAAGACCTCTTTCCACCAACCATGCTCAGGTTATGGGGGGTCTCCCAAAAGCCGATACCGCAACTCCATTTCACATTATCAAGAAGGATCCACACTTCCACAGCTAAGTCAGCTGCTGCAGCTTCGACTTCAGCTTCGACGTCCTCTGCGTCTGCTACATCCTCACAATGGCACCCCAACTCAGTCCGAACAGGTGTTATTGCACGGAAACGGGGGATGGCTTCTCTGTGGAACGATCAGGGTGTGCGCCTGCCAGTCACTGTACTTCAAGTGAGTTCACGAGCCATCTCGTCCCCGAGGGGTGCTGTCTAACTCTCGCGGCCATTTCAGCTAGAAAACTGTCAGGTCACCGCCAACATTGTCACCGTCCGGAAAGACCAGTCAGAGTATCATGCTGTTCAAGTCGCAGCTTCCGACAAGCCAGCGAAGACGACCACGCGACAGATGCAAGGACATTTCAGGAAAGCTGGTGTGGCTCCCAAGCGAATTGTTCGAGAGTTTCCTGTCACCCCAGACGCGCATGTGCCAGTCGGTACGTGTTATCTATTCCTTCGGCGTGTTGGAGCTTGACACTGACTGAGAAGTGTATAGGAACGACATTATCTGCAATACACTTCGTACCCGGTCAATTCGTAGACGTTGTCGCCAATTCGTGCGTTTCGTTCAAATGGTCACAGTCTACAATACTGAGAGAAAGACTGTCTCTAGGTTGGGAAAAGGTTTTGCTGGAGGAATGAAACGATGGGGCTTCAAGGGATTGAGAGCCAGTCACGGTGTCTCCGTATCACATAGAAAAATTGGTGCAACTGGTGCTCACCAGGTGAGTGCATCAGGGCGTCTTCCCACCTTCTTCAATCACTGATAGCAAAGACTTCTAGGACCCAGGACGAGTTTGGCCCGGGAAGAAAATGCCTGGTCGCTTGGGAGGCGAACGGATAACAACACAGAACCTCGCAGTCGTCAGGGTGGACACAAATTTGAACTTGATATATGTTAAGGGTGCTGTTCCAGGGATTGACGATGCACATGTGCTAATCAAGGACGCAAAGAAGAAGGTGGTCGCTCTCGGACAACATAACCAAGCCAAGGGCCTCTATGAAAAGGTACTTCCGAAGGGAGTTGACGACCTTCCATTCCCTGCTGGGACAACCGAAATGGCCAAGTCGTTACCTTCGGTCATAGAAGCACCGTCATACCGCAAGAGCCCCTTTGTCGCCCAAGAATAAACATATCTCCAATAGCTCATATTCTAAACCTAGCTAATGAGGTTGTAATGAGGTACTACTAGCGTACTTGTCTGCATCACAGTTCCCTCTCTACGTAACGAATACGGAATAACGTGCCGTGCGCAAGGCTTACCTTGTTCATTTGTTCGATGACATAAGGAAAAAAACTTAGTAGCAACGTTTGCCATGACCCTTACCAAGGCTTGACTTGAAATTCCTCAGTTCTCTCTCCCGACCCTCATTTTCACCGATTTCCATACTCTCTGTATTTCATATACCTTTCTGTATTTCTTTAGATCGCGATGGCTGGTTTCCTTCGCAAAAAGTCCAAAGTCTCGGATCCACCAGCCAAGTCAAGCCCTTCTCGGCCCCTTGAACCATCACCGACCGCTGCCAGCCCACCCACAACTCCCCTGTTCGCTCGATTTGCGTCTACACAGGCGAACAATGGCCCTTCTAATGCTCAGAAACCGATGGTTTCTTCTCCAATGATGCTTTCCTCGCACAAGGAAAGCAGTTCTCCTACCAAGCGTCATGTTTCAGCAGGACAACCTATGCAGTATGGAGCTGTTGGGCGGGAAGGACCTGGTACGGGTGCAGGTACAGTTCTAAGTTCATTCGATGCAGAAAAAGCTACGCGAACAGCGCGATCTGTCTCTGCACAATCGCCAAATCTATCCGCAGGTCGCCCTCGAATCGTTTCCTCCCCTATCCAACAAATGCCTCCTTCACGTACTTCAAACGTGGAGAAGCCTCTTCCTAACATCATTCCTGGCGAACCTCCACAGCAGTACTCTGCTACGAATCGCATAACTGGGATGGCATCACCTTCAACCACCCCCGTGTCCCCGCAGAAGAGGTCTACTTCGATAAACTCGAAAGCCATTCCGACAGAGTCCAGGTCCAGCATCGTCAAACCTACAGGTGTTTCCAGCAACGGTCGAAGAACTTCCACCGATTTCTCCGTTGTTACGCCTCAGAGCCCCGGGCAGAACGGACCTCGCAATTTACCTCGCAAATCTTCTAACCAGGATTTGACTCAAAGTCAGAGCATCAGGATCCCGTCAAGTAACATTAACCATGGATTTCACGACCACGCTGGCACGCCTCCGTCCCATGCAGGGGCAGTCGCGATGCCACCGTCAGCGTTTCGCGTGAGTTTGACTGTTGTTGTTTGCTCGCTTTAACTTACAGGGATCGTCCACGAGCAGCCAACCCAAAATGATGCTTCGTCTGTTCCG
The DNA here is from genome assembly GCA_024721195.1 of Marasmius sp. AFHP31. Classification (NCBI taxonomy): domain Eukaryota; kingdom Fungi; phylum Basidiomycota; class Agaricomycetes; order Agaricales; family Marasmiaceae; genus Marasmius; species Marasmius sp. AFHP31. Next base: position 56,624 of record JANHQD010000061.1, read on the forward strand.
AACGATTTCAGCTCAGACGACTTTGTGAGGGCAATTCGATTCACTCCCAATGCCTTTCATTCTCATCAGAGCCCGTAGGATTTGTGGTTAAAGTCAGCGAACGCTGCATCGATCCTCCCCACTTCAACGCCTCCACCTCACCAAGAAACACCTTCACCGAGAATCTCGAGGAAACCGTCGAACCAAGACCTGGCTCCTGTTGAGCAACCTTCTGTGAAGATGATTGGTCCTCCTGCCAACGGTCCGATGAGAGGAAAACCCCTCATCTTCTCCGCTGTCGCAAACGTGGACGTTGTCACTCCATCCCCGCCAGTACCACCTGTTAGGGCACCTACAAATGGATACGGTCCCACTCCGGCCGAACTGGCCAAATCATACCCATCACCACCTACCGAATATGCTTCCATCCACCCTTCTACACAATACCAGAATGCGTCTTCTTCGTTCAGTCCTCAACCAGCTTCCGTACAAAGACCTTCTATCACACACGTTGATAACAATGAACCGACTCGTAGCCATTCAACTACATCACCTCGTGGGCGTTCACCAGCATCTTATGTCTCCCCAGAAAGCCCACAACAGCAGAGCAAACGTCATTCACAAGCTTCTTCTCGTAAAGTCTCTTCAGCGAGTCGAGTACCGGAAAGTCAATCCCATTCTCATCGTACTCTTACCAAACCCAGACCGACGACACCCACGAAACAGCGTCCAGTCACGCCGAAACATCGTCCAGTCACTCCCGTATCCCCTGAAAGCTCCACCCGGAAAATAGAAACGGTCACAAGTCCGGAGAGAAATAACACCGCGGTGCTGTCGGCTGCCCTTTATGACGATGATCCTTTTGCAAAGACTGAAGTGGTGAAGATGGTTCGCCCATCGACAGCGTCATCGTCCCGAGATGAACTGCCTCCCCCACCCGCACCGAAGGATAAGGATTTCACGGACAGTAACACCTCTTCTTTTGCACCACGGAAGGACGATCCGTCTCCGATCTCCCTGTCAATGGAACCAGAAGCATCCAGAGACACGGTATACAGACATGAGCCTACTCCCACGGAAGCCTTTGATGCATCAGAATCTATCCGACCGTCAACAGGGTCAGGCTCAGTCAGGGACTCGCAGGAACATCGAAAAGCTGTTGAACCAGCTCAAGCAGTGGATGTTGAAGCTCCGCGTCCTGTAACTCCACCGCCCCCTCCATCTCGTAGTCAGGTCCCACCAACACCCGCTACGCCAGAGGAATATCGCACCGCTCGGACGCGGAGAAGGGGAGACAAACTCGCGGTAAAGGAAGTGCCTGACGCGGTAAAATCTTTACCGGTCAGGGAGGATCGCCCTGCCGAGCCATTTCCTCTGCGATTATTGGTCGTAGAGCCTGCCGTATTATCGTCATTACTTTCGTACCTTTCCTTCTATGAGTGGTGCACGCTGTTGTGCCTCTGTAAAGGCATCCGTGCAGCACTCTGGGAAAGCCCGCAGCTTAAGGAAGAGGTGCTCGAGCGATACCTCGACACTGTGGGGTATTCTCGGTGGACATGGCCTGAGCAGGAGCCTTTGACATTGAGCCTTGAGGTATGTTTAGAATGCGGCCTGTACAAGTATAACAGCTAACAAATTCGACAGGACCTCCATAGCTATATGAGAGGGGTATCTCTTCCTACGCACGAATATGCTCGCGCTTCGGAGTTGGTATTGCAAGCCAGGTCGAGCCCCCCTTCTGAACGGGACGAATCGGTGTTTGAGAAGGAGATGCAACTAGTTCACGCAACCCGTGCATACAATCGTGTCCTCCTGCGTCTGAGGGTTCAGGCGGAGAAGGAAGCGAGCAATCCTTCCTTGAGCTCGATGTCCCCGTCGAGCTTCAAGGGAAACCAATCCCCTCGGTATCCTGGTTCTCAGCCTTCGAGCCGTGCACCATCCCCCACTAGATCATCCTTCTCTCACCATCATGGGAATGGATCCAATAATCAACCCCTACCTCCTCTTCCGAACTTCAGTGCTCTCAGTTCAGCTGGTCGTTCACCTCTATACCGCCTGAGACGCGCACCGTTATTACGGGTCTTTGTTCCTTCACCCGAAGGGGACTGGCTATCGGATAACAGTGTGCTAGAATGCGAAGCAGAACTCAAGCGGGCGGGTATTCGCAGCCTCGTTCGATTTGGGGATGTGGTTTGGGATGTCGCTGTAGGAGACGAAGGGAATGTGGGGCGGATGATCTGGGATGGGAAGTACCTCGTTGTGAGTAGCCTTCTCGTGAGATGGCTCCAGAACACAGTCTAATCACTCCTTCGCTTTTGCTAGGATTTGGATTACACGTACTCGACTGTGGGAGACCTTCCCAAGTACATTCCAGCTCTTGCGTTCCCGCCTTCGTATTTCCATAGGGTGATTCGCACAGGTCCATCCAGCAGCAATCCGATTGTGAGGATGGATTTGGCGCCTTGGGGTCCAGAGATTGCTGGGAATTTGCAGTTACTTCAGGACCGAGTGCGTACAGAGACGTGAGTCGAAGGATGATACACCGCCCGGTTTCTCGCTTACTAAAGTTCGTGGTATAGACCTCAAGGCTCCTACCACAACGTCGTGCGATGGGTTCACCGCTCATCCTTTGTGATACGACCCTCTCACGGGGGAGGACCTTCTCACAACGGCAAGCGAAGTGCATCCCGAACCCGCCCCACACGCATTCCTATACCGGATTGGAACAACCTTTTTGTTGATGCTGGCTGGTATGGGACTATCGTTGTCGAGACGGAAGGAACGAACGAGTCTCTCGCTGACCTTCAAGATCGGTGTGGACCGGGGGCGTTTCCTCCTCGGGCAGCCGGGATTGTAGCTCCAAAGACTGCGAATGGAAAGGAAAGGGAGAAAGATAGTAAACTCGTTTATAGAATTCTACGTGAAAGAAGGTGCGCCTCAAAACTCTCTCTACATAGTAATTGCAGCCTCACATCGTGGCTTCTTCCCCTAGTCGTCCTGGAGAAATATGGATCCGAGCTGCGAGTGCGAAAGAACGTTTGATGTAGTCTTCCAATATGCATACACATAAGTTATTTCATTTTTTCATAGTTGTTTGAGTCTCCTGCTGTATTTTCTGGACCGGTCTTTTATTTCCCAGTATAAGTACATATCCATTATTCACTCTCGTCCAAGTACTAAGTAAGTAAAGTAGACAGTATTAACAATTGTGTGTACTGTGTAATACTATGACGCGATCCTGTAGGAGTCAACATCGAGACTGAGCGCTTCAACATCTTCGTCTACCATCACCACCAACGATATCCAAACATGGCGGGCTCCAGACAAGTGAATGATATGCTACATAACCTGAGGTTGGCTCAAATCACGAGTCCTATGAAATGCCTACTCACTATTCCCACTGCAGGGGAGAACAGTTCAGACATAGCCAGAATCAACGCAGATCGCGAGCTCACCTGTCCTCATCGACCTTCCCTCGCAACAAACAGTCCCTTCCGTTAGATCTCATTGGCTTGTCGCTCTACTCAGACTCGGAGACGACAGAATCGACTCAGGGCGTCAAGCCAGACTCCGAGTCATCTTCTAGTAAGTACTCCGGCCCAGCACCTCCAAAAAGCTGGACCGCTAAGAGGTCAACGGAAGAGAGTGTTACAGCACTCTGGCGAAGGCAGGCATTATCACTCATCTTCCGTGGATGGAGACCATTATCGGATCGTGTATTACCGTTGACTCTAATGTGCATCAGCAAAATACTATCCTACGCGACAACAGAGGAATTCGTTGACGAGGTTCTCCCCTGCATACCCCCGCATCTGCGTCTGGAACTCCTCAGATACTCTGCAGTATTCGCACCGCTGTGCAGTACTCGTTTGTCTGCTTTAATGGACAAAGAAGGGGATGTCGATGGTGAATTGATCGTAGTCGGGCCAAACGCATCACTCAACGAAGAGCATTTTCGTCACCTCTCTCCCACATCACCTACAGGACAAGATTACGACTGGGACGCAGATGATCCTTCGCCGCATCCCTTGCGCCTTTTCGCTTTGGTCTCAACAAATTTGACTGTGTCCACCCTACTTTCCCTTCCGCCGACGATTACACACATGGCACTCATAAAGTTATCTGCACCGATTCTATTACATAGATTACCCTCGGCATGCCCTTTATTGGAGGTCCTCGACCTTTCTTATAACCAATGGCTTCAGTCCCTTTCGGACGAGACAGTCAAAAGTTTGGAGCGATTGGATTGGGGGAGGTGGAAACGTTTACGGACACTTGGGATCAGAGAATGCTCTATACCAGACGAAACGATAGCAAAGGTCAATCGAGGGAGGTGGGATGATGTAGAGATAGTACAGTGAACGTTGTCGTAAAATTTTACAGGGATATAATCAACAGTCATTGGGATCCTCGGTGTCGCGTTCGTGAATGGGTATTACTTGGGTGATAGGGATCGTTGGTGAAACGGCAACCAATAGGGTAATAAGTTAAGAATCTAAAAATGCTGGTATATCCAAGGTGGGGCATATCTATACGGACTCGTAAGCATGTGGACCAAGGAATCAGAGGGGCTCGCGTACCGGTAGCTTTTCGCTTTTTCCTGGACTTGGTACAGGAAGCCGTACGTATCCAGGAGGGAATGGTGGACCTCCGGGTTTCAATGGGGCCTGTAGGTCATTCAAGAGCCCCCACGTAGTACAGGTCTTTCGTAACAATAATTCCAGTCGCGAGACAACCGTTAGATCCAAGTGACCTGGTCCATTATCAGTGTGATGAGTATGGACGAGTGCATACGAAAGCTCACGAAGGATGGCACTGTCAATCTGCTCTGCCAATGCTTCTCTGTGTTCTTGCGTGAGATAACTAGCGATAGGACTCGTCTCTGGCACAGGATACGCGATGAGGCCGACAACGTTTGTGAGCTCTTTCATGTATCTCTCGTTCTCCTCCTTGGACGGCAACATGTTGGCGAGTGCGTACAGTTTCTGGGCGCTCTTCAGCAACGCGGTTTGCTTGTCAATGGTCTCTGGACTGTCACTCGAGCCCGTGGACTTATCCATGGTGTTGACTGTGGATGCTGATTTGTTCTTCCCGGAAGTGGGTTTGGGAGGGTATTCGAGGGGAACGGTCCGGCATGCTTCTACGAAAGCCTGTATTCGGACATTCAGTAGCAGATGTGCAGGATGTGTAGATTTAGCGGGTGCGTATTCCATCGCTGCTGTTGACGACCCCGTCCCGGGTCGCCCATCCATCTCCGCGCTCGCTTGCATCGACAACACCGGAGGAAAGTGCTTGTTGATAATGCTGACGGCTTCGTTTATTCTCCCACAGCGTATTTCATGGCGTATTTCTGGCGGTTATTACAGTGAGATCAACCGCAAATCAAACGCAAAGGACCAACCATTGCGAATCTGAGCTCGTTTCACTGTGTCTTCCGGAATCTCAGACCTGGTGTTCGTATCCATAACTTCGTCTCCATTGACATCGATATGGTGGACGGCGCTATCAGAGAGGAATGTCTGCGCTGAACGGATGTAACCGCTATGTGTCAAGTAGTCCAGAACTAGGCTGCGCTAGAAACGGAGTCATTCAGTCAGTATTGCATCAAAGATCACGGTGACCCGGCAAGTACGTACCAGTTCGTCCGGCGTCGTGTGCATACTGAGATGCCAATATGAGCGTGGGTGAGGTTCTGAAAGGACAGGACCGACTAAAGGTCAGATGTGGGAGATGTAGTGGTTGTCGATGAACAGGAGAGCGGCTGTACCACTCTGTGCCGCAGTAACGCCACCGTCACTCAAAATAAGTTCAAATTTTCTCGGTTCCCCGGCGCGATCTTATGGTGTGTGAAATTATTCATCTACATATTCAAAAAACACGGCGACAAATTATACTGTACGAGTAGATGCTACTATTGCAAGGTATCACTGAAGGGTACGTTGAGAAGTCCGGTCGCGTGAGTGCACTGGAGATTCGTTGGTAGTCGTGACACTGGAATTATATGGAGGATACTCCTGTGTATCGTCCGCTAAGAGACCACTCTCTTCCTCCTGGCCAGCCCTGCTATGGCGTCGACCCCGACGAATACTCGCTTTTGGTCGTTTTCGATAGATAATAACCTGTGTGACGATGGTGACGTCAAATATAAACGTCCCCGCACTCCCGAGAAGATATCTGGGTGGAGGAATTAGAGTACTGAAATATGGAAGTCGGGAGGCAGAGGAATGGACTAACGGTATGCTTTCAGTGATAAACTCTTGAGCAGGTAGTCCACCCTGGTGTGCCCTCGGATTTGTCAAGATAGAGGACACGTAGAAGAAGTTTCCAAGAAACGCGAAAATAAAGAGATATACCGACAATCCCTACAGAGCGTGGGTGTATGAGTATCACGTTTGAGTATACGACTGTCAAAAGAAGCTAACCTCGACTGATTTTCGCGAAAACTGTCATGACATGAGTAACAGGACGCACATGATAGTCAATGACTGCTTACATTTTTCCATATCTGTGGCAATCGTGAGGTGAGGTATAGTGTGGTACAGAGCCATGCAAATAGTCGTCCAATGACACGTTCGTTAGAGGTTTCGGAACTGGATTCCAGAGTGCCGTTCTCGGGGGATTCTACTACTACGTATGAGGCGCCAGCGTCTTCATGGGACGATAACTGATAAGAATTGGATTGGTCGAAGTCTATATCGCTTGGTGGGTGGAGATGAACCGACGAGACCGGGAGAGGTGATAGGTCGCTCCTTGGTATGACTCGCGGGACGACTACGGAGCCCGTATTGGTCCTTGCTCCAACGAGCTGGCCAACACTAAAAAGAGCAAAAACGCTGAGGAACGCAAGTCCGGCGCCTTGCCTGCTCGCGAGTGAATTGTGTCGAACAGTGGGAGTAGAACTTGAGAATTCTTCTTGTTCGCCTGCCGCGGTATCACTGCCATGCAATGTTGCCTGCCTTTGAGAATAACGACCCACGCTGCCCCCTCTTCCCGCATGACGCTCTACACTCCATGAAACGCGTTTCCGGCCGATATTGCGACCTCCCTCCGAGTGGAAGCTATCGGCCAGCGTGTTCATAACATTGTGATCCATCTCCTCATCTTCGTCCATCTCCCGCGACAATAAACTGGCAGAGCTGCCGATTCCTCTGTGACCATGATGAACTAGACTTCCGTGGCGTTGATGTTCGCGGACCTGGTCTTGTTGAGCTGCCAATGCTGCTGCGGCCGCGACGTTGGAGGCGACAGCTGATAAGGTACGATATCGAGGTCGTGATCCATGACCAGTAAGAGACATTCGGCGTGTAGTACTTGTTCCAGAGCGCGACTTCACATGGGTTGGCGGCGGCGGTATATACCATTGGTAGTATAGATATTGTCCGAGGAGAGTCAGATCCACGAACACGAAGTATGTTGCCAACCACGTCTTCGTTGCGAGAGTAAGCATCCGAGTCAGAACGTGAGCTACGTGAAGTCGACGGAACATGACACACTTGAAATGGCAGCTGATGAGTGAGAACACAACCGATGAGGTTGGAAAGATCCCCTGGAACACGGCACACATTAACAAGGTGCGACGAGCAAACAGGATACACAACTAACCGAGAAACCAATTAGCAAGAAAAGGCAGCGAAAGTCCCTCACAAGACGATCGTTGATAGTTCTCAATAACCTGACTGAGAGGGTGTTCTCCTCGTGTGAGTGCAAAAATGGCGCAATACCAAATTGACGGATAAGCTCACGGAAATTGAGCTCCAAGCCAGGCAGCTATTGATGTGTATCCCAGTACATCGCTCGTTAGCCCCAGGTCTAGCATGATCCAAATGTGGGGCAAGAGATGGCGGTTCAGGTGGAAGAGCAGTACGGTGTAACGGACCTTGTTATCTCGGCCAAATTAGGCAGCCTCGGACCGGCCGGCATTCCACTGCCTACACTAGTCGAACCAAGCGCGTTTTCTACGACTTGCTCAAAGGTTGCTATCTGAGGGGGGATAGAGCTGTTCATCTCCGAAAGAGGGCCACAGAGAAGAACAGGCGGGCCCAAATTAGCTTTTATATTTGCCGTTGACTGGCAGGTTGGGGCAACCTGGAGTTCGTGCTCGTTATATCCGCCAGGCATCTCACGGTCACCACTCTCATTCAATCCCCCATCTTCCTCAATGAAACGCGCCGCGAACGCTTCCAATGGAGAGCCTTCGTCGTCCAGAAAACCGCCGAAAAAGACACGAATTCTCGATCCGTCCGAAGATCCAGTGAACTTTGCAGAACAGGTTGACGAGGCTCTTGAGGACCCCACCGCAAATCGCAGAAACCGAGTAAAGAACGAAGGCTACGAATCTGATTCGAGTGATGACGGAGAGGGTGTAGTCTTCAGCAGGAAAAAGGATGCAGACAAAGAGGAAGATGACGAGGATATGTTTGCTGTAGGGGACAAGGAGGACGCCGCAGAATCGGCTGGGAAGAAAAAGGAGAAAAAGTTCATGAGGTTGGGGGACATTGAGGGCCAGGAGTTCAAAAACTCGGATTCGGAAGGAAGTCTCTCGGATGAAGAAGACGAACCAGAGGATGAAGATGATGCAGAACGGCGGAAAAAGGCAGGAATGGGCTACGAAATGTCCTCATTCAACATGCGTGAAGAAATGGAGGAGGGAAAGTTTACGGAGGAGGGAGACTACGTTCGGTCATTTGACCCCCACGCAGTTCACGATCGTTGGATGGAAGGATTGGACGACAAGGAAATTCGACAGGCACGCAAACGGAAGAAGCAGCAGGAGCGAGTCGAGAAAGAAAAGGCATTGGCTGAGGAACAGGAACGGGAAAGCAGTGGCGGAAAGCCTGCCATGGAGAAAGAATTGCTATCTTACCTGAAGAAGGGGGAGAGCGTACTCGAAGCCCTCCAACGGCTGGGTGTGGAGGCGAAACGGAATAAGAAAGCTCGATCGTGCGTACCAGTTGTGCATCGACCCATTCAAGCACTCATTATGCCTGCAGGAAGGACGAGAAGGTCACCATAGACAGTAAAGATGCTAAGGAACCCTCACCGATTGAGCGCGTCACACACCTAGCCTCGACAATCATGGACATGGGAAACGTGGATGTCTATTCCACAACCTACGAAGAGTTGGTACGCTCTGTTCGATCATCGGGCATTGTCGACGGCTCCTGGGTACCCCCCTCAGCCGACAAACAATATGAATACAAGTGGGACGCCCCAGGAGCTGGGCAATCGACAGATACGTTTGGGCCATTTGGCGAGGAAGAGATGCGCGTCTGGTTCAAAGCATCTTACTTTGGGGTGGCTGGGGAGAAGGTCAAGGTACGACAGGTGGGAGGAGAATGGGGAGACTGGACTGATATCTTGCCCTAACGCCAACGCACGTCCTGGTTGGACACTTTCTTGTGTAGTATACCAAATATCATTATAACCCTGTATTTCTAAGTCCCATTGAAGCTACATGATACACCGGATAGTAATGTAAAAATACACTAGAAAGCACCGATACGACAGCATTGTGCGACGCGTGAAATAACTGTGAGAATTAGTGGCTGATGTATTGGAACACGAAGGACACTTCAGGAAGCCCGACTTCTGCTCTTAGAAGATCGTCATGATTGTTCTTCAATTCGCCGTTCGTGAAATGGTTCCATCTACACGACTTCAGGTTAACAACATCAGTCACATGAAATCGAGAACGGGACATACGTGCTAGCATCACCATATAGTAGAGCAGGCGCCTTGATCATCTGCTTACCATCCCGACAACGTTTGCATTTGAAAGTTTCATGAGTTTCGCATAGCGTTTTCTCGTTAAAGAGGAACAGTTGGCGGAGAGCGTCAATGGAGAAGTGTCGCTCAGTGTCCTCCTTCTCGTCTACAACGCATGAGGAGAGAGCTTGCTTGTTCGCCTGGCGCTGGAATATCTTTTCCTCGATAGTGCCGGTCGAGATAAAGCGATACACGAAACCTTTCAATATGACAAAACTGGTTAGTGCATCGAAGGTAGGTATCGGTTGTATGGCGCACATTCTTTCTTTTGGCCGTCACGCCAAACTCGTGCAAGGGCTTGTTGATCGGCAGCAGGATTCCAATCTAACGGGCTGTAGGTCAAAGATCTTGGTCAAGCGCGATAGGAGAACATACCAGGATCAAAGAGGATAAGACGGTTGGCGCCGATAAGATTGATACCGCAGCCTCCAGCCTTACTACTCAACAGGAAAACGAATTCCTTCCCTTCCGGATTATTGAATTGATCAACGAGCTTTTGCCTCTTCGTGATGGTCATCGTTCCGTCTAACCTGAAGTACCCATACCTGACGAAAAAATTGAACGGACTATTGATGTATCGCGAACGAACAGGAACCCACTTTTTGCTTCGACAAAGTTTCTCGAACAAGTCAAGGGTTTGGGTATAGTTGCTGATTAAAACGATCTTGTCGTTTGTTTGGGTCTTGAGGTGATGCAGGAATCTTTTCACATACAGTCAGCCTCTTTCCAAGGGTTGCTACCTCACGACGTACCTTTCGAGGACCATGAACTTCCCACCCCAATCACACCGGACGGCCTGGGAAGCACCCCGTCCCCCGCTTCGGCCCGAGTTAGTTGCTCCTGCTCCCTGGAATCCTTCCGGAATGAGATGATCCGAGCCTCTCAGGTCATCGGGAAGATTTAACAGTTCAGGATGGTTGCAAAGCTTCTTGAGGATGTTAATGGCCTTCAGTGGCTGCGATTCGGTTCCACGGAGTAATGCCTTGATCTCCGGAGAAGAAATGAAGAGACGGTACAGTGATAACTGGAAGTCGGATAGACCACAGAAAACGACTTGCTCGTATTTGACCGGAACTATCGAGAAGTAAGATAAAGGCAAAAGATTGTAGGACGGCAGACGCACGATACTTGGAAAGCAGGTCATTCGTCCTTCGAATGATGAATTTCGTGACCAGGCCTCCGAGCTCCTTCAGTTTCTTCTCACTTTCGGCCTTGACATGGTCACTGGCAGATGCATCCCTCCCGCGTATGATGGAGTTTTCAAAGTTTTTACGGAAGTCGTTCTTTGAGCCCAAGAAATTAGGGTTTGCAAAGTTGAGGAGTGAGAAGTATTCTGAAAGGTCATTCTGATACACATTGAGCTAAGCCATGTGTCATCGTTAGGGAAGGGTTTTCGCACCTGGATGGGAGTGCCGGTCAAAATAACACGTCTCTTCACGTTCAAACCATTCAAGGCCTGGAAGGTAAGAGATTCTTCGAGAGAAGTCAGCTCATGGAGAACAAGTCTGGTGCGCGTGGTATCTACCGGAGTTCTTCAGGCGATGACCCTCGTCGCAAAGGAGCAGGCCAATGGTACAGTTCGCCAGGTACTCGGAAAGTGTCCGAAGAGTTTCATATGAGACGATCATAACTAGAAAGCGGGAATGAGTGTGACTGTAATCCTCATCGAGCTTAGAACAGAAATGCGCACCGGGCTGGGTTACGTTTCTCCCTGAAGCTGCGACCCATTGTGTTACTCTCGCGATGAGTTCTGCCTTTCCGCCTTTCCCGTCGACAGCGAGGGCATTGATGGCGTCTTTGCCCAGCCATTTCACTGCGACAAAAATATCAGATATACAGATCGTTCAGATCGGTATAGAAAAGACTCACCCAACTCATTCGCCCAATTCTTGACCAAACTCGACGGGCATGCGATAATGCACTTCTCGATGGAGGGTTTCCCCGCGCGTGGTGATTGCTTGACGAGCGTCCACAACAAGGCTATGCATTGGAGTGTTTTCCCAAGACCCATTTCATCCGCCATTATGCACCCATACTGATTGTCTACAAGCATCCCAGTCGTGCATTTATACAAGAACTGTCGTGCGATGAGTATGAGGACGCATTGTTTTGTCAACTTAGCTCACCTTGACACCCTCAACCTGATGTGGTCGTAGCACTTTTGAAAGGCGCGGATCTATTACCACGGGGACCTTCTCCACCTTCTCTTTCTTCCCTTTGTCCTCGCCTAACAGGGCTTTTAAGCTCTTATGAGGATTAAACATGCCGGCCGTCTTCTCCAACACCTCCTTCTCCGCTCTTGCTTTTGCCTCTTCCTTCTCTCTTTCTCTCTTCTCTTCGTCTGTCTCTCGATCATCAATGGTAGGGTCGTACAGAACAATTGCGTGGTCTGCCATTGGGTCGTGTAGCGGCCGTGGAATGAGTTTGGTGGGGGGTCGAATTCCGAGAGATATGTTGGTGGGAATAAGGGCGACGCATTCGCCATCCTTGTTCGTCATGGAGGGCATGGAGAACCTCCGTACTTGCTCGAACGGTTTTGGCTTGTACACTGGGTAATGCTTCACTGCTGCCAACAACTCTTCTTCGTTGAGGAAACTCCCATAACTATCATCTTTCTTCTTTTTCTTCTTTCCACCACTATCAGAGTCAGAATCAGAGTCTTGCCCTTGCTGTCCCTTGTAGGAAACGCGTTTTCGCTTTCGAGCCGGTTGTACACGTTCAACGGCGGTATTGAAACTGGGTGGTTTGAACGGCTTGTTGATACGAGTGCTTTCCTGTAGGCGGTCAACTACTCTTCCGTCCGTAGTCGTTGGGGCGCGCCTAAGCATTCTGTGGCTGGTCGTGAAGGGGGAACTGGGGGTCTGACTGCTGGTTGTGGAGGGTTGTGGTGGAGTCACGGCGAGGTCGGGGTCACTGTGGGTCGCGCTGCCGCAATCGAGGCACGTGGTCGTGTATGTACTCATTTGCCGGCCACGACAAGGCAGGCACAGATTTTAAGCGCTGGCCTTTTCCTCACTTCCTACTTACCACCACTGCAAGGATGTCCAATCACACCCGCAGCACTTAGGATATCCTGACAGATTGAAAAGAACCACTCCCAGGATGAACTCAGTGCCATCCCTTCTAGTTGTCGGACTTGGCAATCTTCCTTTGCCAACGACCCGTCACAGGTTAGCATTCAAATATACGTTGGTGTTTTTGCTCTCGGGCCATTCACACAAGTCTTCCAGTTTAGGCCAACTAGTCATTGACGCGCTAGCCATACGTCTCGGGATAAGGATGTCATCGGATCGGAGAGGGATAATTGGAAGCGACACCGTTTCTCTCAGTGGAATGCCTGCGCATCTAACACTGTTCAAATCAAGTACGCCCCCTCGTTTTGTCAGTCTAGCTCTCTCCTCATCACGCAAATCTAGAGCAAGCTATGAACATATCAGGCCCCTCTATTGCTGAGGCGTTTCGAACCTCTGTCAAGCACCCGAATGCCCTCATTGTTCTACACGACTCTATGTCCCACCGCTCAGAAACCCTTTCAGCCCGTCTGGGAGGCTCTGCCAATGGACACAATGGCGTAAAAAGCATCATCAGTGCCCTAGGGGGTAAACAAGATTTCTACCGTTTTCGTCTCGGTATAGGTGAACGTGGAAATACGGATGCTGCGACCTACGTTCTCGGCAAGCTATCCTCACATGAACGGCAATTCTGGCAAGACGAAGGTCTTGACGACGTCCTTGAAGAGATCGCGAAGGTTGCAGCTAAAGTGCCTGGTGGAACAAATGGATAAATGCGACATTCTTGGGTATTCTCGTGGCTAAACCGCCACATCCCCAAGTTGTCGCGTGAAAGGCGAGTACAATATACCGTCCTAACAGCTCACGGACCTGGATCAGGCCAAACAAGCTATAGGACTTTACAAGTGTCATATACTGAAATAATGTAACTATGTGAGTCATGTCGTAGTTGGGACGTAAAAATGATAGCCATAACGCCAAAGCGGACTGGCTGCACTCGGATAGACATAATGTTGGGACGAACAAAGGACTGGAGCTGAAGTAAATTGTACCCGTAGCATCACCGTTACATTACCGAAGTGCACCACCCTCTCACAGTGGTACATAGTAATCTTTTATCGCGAGTGAACCTCCATCAGCCTTTGAGTCCCTCAAATCTCCCTGGTTCTCTCTCTTCAAGTGATCCTTCCACGATGCCCTCACGGCCTCAGTAACATCATAATTCACTGTTATCCACACGAACTTTGTTATCGACCCGTTTAAGTTACACAAGGGCGAGTACTCAAAATTCCGCTTTAGAGTCATCGAAGGTCAAAGAACTATCCTCGGATTGCTCTTCAATTGTAGCGGTACTGCTAGCGTCATCCGTGAAACTGATACCGTAGCGGGACTTGATGTGCCTCCACCAGTCTCGCAACATCTGTAGTTCGACGACAGAAGTGATTATGAGGAACGGAGACTACTGTAATACTGAGGGAACTCACCCAGCCGTCGAAGTCAGTGATCTGGGTCGCGCTACCAGCCTTCATGATGAAGCTGGTGACACCAGTCGGGGTCCAGTCATAGAAATCTAAAAAGACACTTTAGTCGGGAGGCACGGACGAAAAATACTCATGTAGCTCACCATCCAAACCAAAGGTATGTCCCTATATGGATGCAGTTTTTGAGGATCAAGACGAAGACTTATAGAAGAGATTCTTACCATTTCGTGAAGAAGGATGTGGATATTGTCGCTAGTGAGCATTGAGAAGAAGTAGTTGGCATCAAGTCTTTGGCCCCAGTCACCGCCAGCACCTCCACCGAACCCATCAGTGGGCCAAACACTCATGTCTGTTGCCAATTTCAGTCCACGAACCCGCAGTGGAGAGTAGTCGACTCACCGTAGTGTCGGGCGGCACCGCCGGGACATTTGGAATAGTCATTGTTCTGGTGGAAGAATCTTCCACAAGCCTCTGCGCATTGAGGAATCCCGGCACTGTCGGTGTCGGTGTAGACGTCGATACCAGTAAGGTCGCCCGTGAGCTGAGCGCGGTTCTTAACGGCGTAACCGACGACCTTGACAGGGATATTAGAGTATGGCCAACCGCTCCATCCGGCGACCCAAGAGTTCCATTTGTTGATGGATCGGTTAAGGGCAGTCTGAATGTTAGCCCGTGTGGCTGCGTCTACCGTGCGCGACGTCTCCAAACGGACACAGTAGTTGAGTTGACCCTTGTTGGCCATGACTATCTGTAATCCATATATGGGTGAGAATGTAAGAACTACAGAGAGAGGATTAGTAGACGAACATCCCAACCATAGTTCTTGAAGCCCAACGGGTTGCCGCCGTTGTATGTCTGCATAGTGTGGTTCCACACTTCTTCCAAAGGCCGGACGAGGTTCGAAGGGGGATTCCACGTCGTTTGGCGTTTCTCCATGGGCTCTGAAGGAGCGCCGATAGCCGAGGTCGCGAGTAGGAAGGCTGGTAGAAGAGTGAGTATTCCGCGCATTGTAATTTGAGAGCAATCGTGGTTACTTGTCAGTTGCGAGACCTTGAACCAACTTATATACAAGACCAAGGAAAAAAATGGGAAAAATGACGGTCATTTTATTTTCCAGCTGATCCTTTTCGGGTGCCATAGCACCCGACCACATACACAGCGAAGTCGGGGTCAGGAAGATCTCAGCAAAGGATCAAGTTGAGCCATGAGTTCCTTACGCGTTGCTTGAGGTCATAGATTCCTTCCAAGCAGATGGTCTTCCGCAAAGAGTAAATGGAACGTGTAGACCATCCCTGGAAAACTCGAAAGTGAGAGCTTGACGCGCGGCGCTTGGCGTAGGTATCTGAATCTGGACGTTGATCCCTAGCAAAAGCATGACAGTATGAGCATGAAAGCGGCTGAAAGTCGGTTGAAAGCTGACTGCTATGCGAATTTCAGAGTAGAACCTCGTAAGTAGACGGGCGGACAATGGAAAAGGTCGGTAGCCAGCTTGGGCTGGGCCGGGTGTTGCGTTGAGGTCGCGGGCCGGAGGACGAGCTCGCGCCCGCAGAAGATCCGAAGCCTGCGAGTCTGTCTTTCTGACCCACCCGGGAACATCCTCACGTCCTTACAACCGTCATCCGCGCCACTAGCAATACCATTCGACGGACCGTCTGGTTCAGGACCTGGACATGGGACTTGGCCTCCAACACTTAGGTTCCATTACAATCAAGTCGCTCGAACAACTCATTCAACGCTTAAATCTCGCTCTGGTTTCGACAAAACCTCTATCCACCAGGCTCGAGGGAGGGACATTCAATCGCATCATGTGAAGCCCACACCACACCTGAAATCAACGTTCAGAAGGTTGAGAAGCTGACCCCGGAACTCAAAGAAGTTCGACGACATCTTACCGCAGGACTGGAGCGCCAATTAACTGACATCGTAGGAGAAGTGAAACTGACGGTCAGCTGTCGTCTCGGTTTCTCCTCATACGGTTTTACGCTGGACTGCCCTGGAAGTGGGATGATGTCGGCTGGTGATGAACCTGGTAAGAAGACTAGGTTGAATACGTTTCAGTCCAGGCCAGTCGACACTGACATCATGTCACTTCGTTGTTGAAAGTATGATCGAAGCTCGCTGGACCTGAAAGCAGAACGTAAGGGAACAAAAGCTGCTGAACGACATTTAGCGAGAATGAAAAGGCTTTCGCCACGATCTCTAACCCTACTCCAAAGGCCGCGTTGGTCCACGCGGTTGTTTCGGGGACTGATAGCAGGAGCCTCGTTTGCAGGTGGTTCTTCCCGGTACATACAAAAGCGTGAAGGCCAGTTAGTGGAGTTCGAGTGATAGTGTTTTTCGTGCCCACCAAATGTGCGGCAGTAGGTTGCATATTACAAGAGAAGTTTGCATCAACGATAGATAATACATACCCGACCGAAATCGCCGTTTCCTTCGCCTTCTCCTATAGCAGTCAACCACTGCTCAAGTAGTGGCCACCCGGCCTGGAAACGCACAGCGAGCTCATCTGTATGATGCTCACCGTCAAGCAGTTCAACGATCTCTGGCGGGTAGGGAGAGGCTGTCAGTGGAACAGGGTTGAGAACTCCGTTGATAGAGCGCACAACAGGCGCAGAAGGTGATCTGGAAATACGAGGCCGGGGCGGTGGCGCCAACGAGACCTTCTTCACCGTAGGGGAAGCAGGATGAGGTGAGGTAGGATGGAGTAGTAGAGACTGGTTTCGGTTTTCTGAGTCTTTGCCACCCACGACGGCGACAAAGGATGGTCTTGTACCTGCCGGAGATTGCTGAGGTGTGTGATGGCTTGGACTTGGATTCGAGTTGAGGGGAGATGAACTCGAAGGGCCACCGTTCGAGGGGCCGTAAGTCCGCAACGAACGTGGGCTTGTGCCTATTGCTATATCACGACTCCGTAGATGTTCCAATATTCGTTCCGCTGCGCTTGACCTTCTGGTCCTGCCGTGTATTCTGTTCACAATATCATGCGCGGTAGGAGAGGGCTTGGGCGAAGGGATGCCTCCCGCCGTCTCGCCGGGTGTGGGAGGCGGGCTGAATGCGTGGTCGGTCGTCACCGCAAAGGTGGGTTGAGTTCCAATTGGATTATGTGATCTGCCTCGCTGGTGGCTGGAAGGACTATTTGTCAAGCTGTTCACTTTGGGAGCATTGGGCAATGGAAATGCTCCGGTGAACGATTGGACACGCTTTCGTGCCGGTGCATATGGATCGGGTGACCCAGGGGGAACGTTCGTTTGCAGGAGGACAGGCCACCTATGCACCCTGCGCAAGAAGCCCTTTATCACACCGAAACTAGTGAAGCGCCTCACGTCGATACCAAGTTCGTGAACTGCATGCGCTTGCATCCATTCGGAGACGGTCTTCCCGGGCTTCATACGAGAGTACAAGTGCAGGAGGGTAGGCCATTCTGGGACAGTGAATCCTGTGGAGTATATTCAATGAGAATGCATTGGTAGAAGAGCAGTGGTCCCACCTGGCTTCGTGGAGTAAGGACCGCATTCCTCCCTTACGTGGGCTTCATGCCCCAACCACTGGACGTTTCGGGAAAGAGTGTACATGTTGGAATATTGAAAGATGTCAATGGTCATTACAACTTGATAATACCTGATGAGGACAGTTTGAACTCGATTGATTAAACAAAAGTAGGGAACTCGTACAGCAAATGAGAGATTGCAGTGCGAGTTAATTTTATGTCACAGTCTGCAAGAGCTGCAATTCGACTGACGTGGTTGATACCATTAATGTGCCGACAGACCTTCGATGTAGGGTTTGAAGATATATCAGATAGCTCTCAATACTAGACGCACCTTCGCCATGGTCAAGTCCCAATTGTCCTCTATTCGCTTAGTCAAGTTGATGAGGGCGAGAGGAACCATCCAGTCATGAACCGGGGGAGGGTTTGGATAGAACGGGAATATTTTCAGTTCTATCGAGTTGAACTGGTCTATGGGGATCGATGTCTCGGAGTACGAATTGAGGTCCTCATACAGTTGTTCAAGGACAGCGTGCATTGTAGGTGAAGTTTCGGGCGAAGAGAGGAAACTGGATTCTTCCTGACGACGGACAAGAGACTGTTTGAGTAGCTAAGTCTATCAGAACCGTGACGAAGCGCACCTCACAGCTAGTCAACACACGGCTGATCTTCCTGACAATCGGTTCGTAGCAGCTGAGGTCTGCGACGCGTTCAAACACGAAACACAGATTGAATCTGAAGAAGTTTCGGTAGTTCTGCTGATACTTTTCCCCTTCTAATTGAACTGGAAATCCGATAATGCGATACCGCTTCGTGGAACATATCACAAGTCTGCCACAGAGGGCCGGAGGTGGTATCACATATTTCGATATTTCCTCGAAGTTGAAGAGGGTGGAGGATGAACGCTTGCCCGGAGAATGTAGCAAGCGAGAGCTGGAGCGATAGTCAATTGGAGACACTATCGAATGGGTGGATGATGTGGGAGGAAGTTGACCAGGGACAAGGTTCGGGGAGGATGGGTTGGAGAATGGGGTCGCAGCCTGGGGAATCGGATGTGGGGCACCAATGAGACCCTCTGGAACTTGATAGATTATTTTGGGCCCGGTCACGACATCGAATCCTGCATAGAATACGGACTGAATGCGAGGAAGAAAGGAGTCTCCATCACCAGCCATGTCCGGTACTCATAGTTTGAGGTCAACGCGCGTGTCAGGATTACCGTGACCATGGCTCTGACCACTACTACCACCAGCGCGATCCCTGCTGGCTTCAAGGCACTTCCACTTTCGATCCTTCAGCTCTCTCTATCCGCCGTTCTCAAATGTGGTCAATCTTTTCGTTGGCATTGCTTTTCAGAACCGCAAGAATACCGGTTGTGCCTCTCGGATCGTGTCGTCTGCCTACGACAGACTCCGACTTCTCTTCTTTATCGCACATTCTTTCCTGACCCTCAGCCAATAGGAGATCAGGTTCTAGTAAAGGATGCTGAAACACTTGTTTGGTTGAACGATTACTTCCAGGTGAGTGTGACAGACTAGAGAACCCCGTCTCACGACAATGACCTTTGCACCAGCTGGACGTTGATCTTCTTAGACTGTATGATGAATGGAGTCTTAGAGACAAAGTTTTCATGAATGTCAAGGACCGCTTCAGTGGCATCAGGATGCTACGACAGGACCCATGGGAAAACCTAATATCGTGCGTACCATCGAGAGTGCAATCTGGACTCCTACTGAGGAAGCCTTTAATTTACAGGTTCATCTGTTCATCTAATAACAACATATCACGGATCGGCAAGATGGTACAGAATCTCTGCAAGGAATTTTCTCCTCCCTTAATAAACATCCAAGATCCGGGTTCAACGACTTCGACCAACTATCATGCATTTCCTCCACCCTCTGTTCTTGCAGAACCAGATGTAGCCTCTAAGCTTCGTTCTTTAGGTTTCGGATATCGCGCGGAATTCATACAGAAGACGGCACGTATGCTTTTCGACGCTCATGGGAATGGAGCAGAAGCATGGCTCATAAAACTACGTGAATCGTCGACTGAGGAGGCCCGGGTTGAGCTCTTGAAGCTGATGGGGGTGGGACGTAAAGTTGCAGATTGCATTCTTTTGATGAGCCTAGATAAAGTATGTTGTTTCATTCTACATTCTCCTTCCCAGCCCCAACATCCTAGCAGAAAGAAGTTATACCTTGTGATACCCATGTCCACCAAATTGCGGTGAAGTACTACGGCGTCAAGTCTCCCTCGGGAAAGTCGACCATGTCCCCGAAATTGTACGAAGAAATCAACACAAAACTCGTCAACGTCTGGGGTCCGTATGCAGGATGGGCACATTCGGTGGGCATTGTCAAATGAGGAATTCCACTAAATTGTTGATTGTGGATCACCCAAGGTCCTTTTCACATCTGACCTGAAGTCTTTCTCGTCTTATGGAGTCACTCCAACATCGTCGCCGCAAACATCGCCGAAGAAACGCGCTCGTCAAATACAGGAACCTGAACAGATTTCCCTTCCCATTGTAACAGATACGACAAAACTGGTCATCGGCGAATCCGTCGTTCTTGAAGCCAGTGTGGCGGAGAGAGTAAAGAGACGTCGTCGTTAGCTTGGGAGACTATTCGCTATCACCCTGATCCCATATATCATTAATGTGTTGTAACGCTACGCATCTACCTTACTGTATGGGTATGGGTACCAATATATATAGACCGTCGAAGAACGGGGACTTGTAGCACGCTGTGGCACAATAACTTGCTGAATTTCGCACGCCCACAATTGTCCACATTGTCATTGATCGCAATGGACCCGGTGGTGCTCCACACGTGCCGCCTCGCGTTTGTCACTTGTCCCTTAACTTGCTCTTGACGCCTATCTTCGCCAATCCTGTGCCGATTCCGTATCCTCGATGGGCAATAACGAAGAGCAGTATGAAGTTGGTCCGTCGCTTTTGTAATTTCTTGGGTGCTGCATTGAATCATTTCCCAAGAAACTGTACTCGGGGCGAAGATTTTGAAGAAGGGGGCTAGGAGCAAAGCTCGGATATGGGTACGCGCATCTCATCAACTTGCCAATGTACCGACCATGCTCATCGCGTCCTCAGAAATATAATGTTAAAGTGAGCTCTCTGGGTACTTGCGTACATTTCAACGATTTGAACTCTTTGGTTGGCAGTGGAAAGGTTATGATGATCCGGAGGAGAATACGTGAGCGTTCGATTGGTGTTCTTCATTCCTTTCAACAGTGATACTTAGACAACGCTGAAGATGGGAACCCGAGGAATCATTCGAAGGAGCTGAGCACTTCATCACGAATTTCTGGAAGAAGGTGGACACTGGCGGGCGCGAACCGACGAATCTGGAGTTATTTAAGCTAGGAGAAGAGCTTACCCTGCCCGAACCGCGAAAATGTACGTCGAACTAAATACATTTGAGACCACATGTTGACCCTAGGACACTCCAGCACGCAAGGCTCCTCGAAAGTCGAATGAAACTTCTGACCCTACGACGTCGACCCCGGCCTCGACTCGAAAGCGGAAAAGAAGTGCAGCGGTGTCTCCTCAACGTAAGCCCCTTGAACGCACGAAACCGCGCAAGCCAAGGAATTCGCGCAAGCGCCCACGTACAGAGACTCCGGTCGACTCTCCTCCCCCTTCCTCGAACTCCCCTGATGTTGACGAAGATCAGGTTATGTCGTCTTTGTGCATTGACACGGACAATGACGAACCCCAGGCCTCTACCAGCCAGAAGCCATCACGATACAGGACACGAGAGAGCCCCCTCGAATCTAAACAATTCCCTGAGCAAGTGGATATTGAGTCCAGTCCAGTCGCTGACGATGCGCGCTTGGAGTCGACCGGTGGCATTCAACAACCCGTGCATCATTCTCGTGCCGCCAACCCCCTCGTGAAGATGACGTCGGACGATATAAAGATGGACGGGGCTATCTCAACCAAGACTCGCTTATTTGCCAGTTCGTCTACCGAAGAGGCTACTACACGCTCGACACGGTCCCAGACGCGTTACATGGATTCCATCGAGCAGCGAATTAAAAGTACCACACTGCTCACGGTGCAGAAGGGAAAGCTGACCTCGGTCAGAGGGAAACTTCCAACGCGCAAAGCATCACCACCAGGACATGATGTTGAGCGAGACCCAGTCGAACCTTCTGAGGACTCCATTCAAGATTACCTGACTGCCCCTGCTGCTTCTGATAGTCCTAGTGGGCAACACGTCGACAGTAGTTCGGAGGAGCTCTTACGCCTTGCTGGACTCGACGAGGGTGCTGATGATCTGCAAGATTATGACGACGATGTTCCGGTTTCTGAACCCTCAGCACCAAATACCGGTGCTGATGGTGGCTCTGAATCGATATTTCAGCAGAGGTTTGTGGAAGCCTGCATCTTGGGTCGTTTCTGACTGAAACATACGTCTCCACCTAGTATCACGCTGGCAAAAGATAAACTATTTCCCTCTACCCTCACTTCAGCCTCACAGTCCATCACGAATGCACTGAGCGCTGCTTGGAGGTCCACCATATTTGGACCGCTGTGAGTCTCCTTCACTTGGAAACCCGTTTGTGCGCTGATAACCCACAGTGCGACTGGCTCGTTGAATCACGATGTGGGAGATGACGCGTAAGCACCCTCATTTCCTCTTGCTTTAGGGAGTTAATTCTCATTCCCAGCAGAGCACGATCTCAAAGCTTCACCTTGCATATTGACGTGGCAGTCGCTCTTCCGGTCGTCTTGATACCTCATTCTGCGGAGCCGAAAATCGCCTCAAACACTCCCAATAACCCCCCTGGCAAATTCTACGTCCGGGAAACCGCACTTGCGGTGTTGACTACCCTTCGCACTGGCGGGCCATGTGCGACAGTAATACCCAGTCCCGAATGTAGCGAAGGGCAGAAAGATGCGTTCCTTCAGTTTGCGGAAAGGCTCTCGAACGATGAGCTGGTAAGCTCTAACACGATCTTGTCTCGCTTGCTTTTCTGACAAACAGCTTAGTTTGTCGCGATAGCAGGGAGCGACGTTCTGGCATTTTGCTCCTCTAGTAGTCAACTGATCTCTCAGAGGCTTAACTTCCCATCGTCATTGATTTCATCTTCCCCCGCTTCCGTTTTGGTTGGACGAGTAACCATTCAAGATCATTCGGCCTATGCAACTGTTGCGTTGCAGGCCTAGCTTCTTGATAACGTACCCAGTGGATAAATAGAGCCTACGGTCAATGTAACATATACGGACTCATACATTGACAAACCGTCTTAGTGCGTTGACCTTGACGCTGGGGCCTTGAGGCCACATCAGTGGCTGTGCGACTCGCACTTCGAGTACTCTGACGGCGATGGTGAACAGTCCAAGTTCGGTGGCCAAAGACCTAAACGGTCTCACTACAGACATTTCTATCCAACATTTCGGGGACTCTGTCCTTGTTCTGGTGTCGCAGTTAGGCAAAGTAGGGAATTTGGTAAGGCTCTTAAAATTCCTGCATGATCGTTTCTCTCATCGGTGAAGATACAAGTGACTTTGCCCGCTACGACGCCTCTTTCCCCAGCTCCACCTCCAGATCCTTTGGAACCCAACGTGCAACAATTGCCGCCGATTTCAACGGCGATACAGCTGACGAATCTGTTGGGGCATGCTCCTTCAGAACACACCCGGATCCTACACAATCTCTACGCCTCACAGATAGCCGCAATCGTTTGGAACGCGATTCCAGACGATCCGGGTGCGCGGATGCCACGTAAAAATGTGGTTGTGGGAATCGCACTCCGAAAAACTGAAGCGAGCGATGATTCTTCCAGCCCAACCGAGGGTGAGAGGGAAACCTTTGCTGGTGTTATGAACACAGTACAAGAACTTCTCCAGAGAGGTGAAGGTTTTTCCGTTCAATGAAATGAATAGGTTGATATTTATGTGCTTCAAAGATCGATAAACACCAGCTGGCCAGCTACGAGGAAAAGCCATGGGTAACGCGAGACAGTTGGTAGCTGACTTACGCACCTGTACCTGACCGTATCCCATCTATCACTTTTCTAACGACTTGTTTTCTCTGTTTTGATGCCACTTCCATTTGATGAGCTCCCGAAGAGTCTGGTCGTGTGGAAGTGCCGTCCGAGGGTGCGTTTCGTAGAGGTAATACGCGAGGACACCAGAGAACACTCCGAGGAAAGGGTCAATGGCTCTGCAGGACAGTAATGAGATTCGTGTAAGGATATGATGTATTCAGACTCACCGGGAGAGCAAGGCAGGGGGCGGCCGCATTGTGGTCGTCGTCGTTGACCGTCAGGATTAGTATGTAATCGGACCGTGTAAATGAAGGGAAAAACAAAGTCGCAGGTTCGCCGTCAGTTGAGTCCGCGACGCCCCGAGGTAACGTGTTTTACTTCCTGTCTTCTTCCTCCAACTATCTTTTTCTTTCTTGTTCGAATCCTGAATGTCCAGCGCATTTGACCGTCAAATCCGTCCCATCTATGGTCAATTGCCCTAATCTCATCATATTCGATTACTGACCGACTTCTTTAGACGCCTTGGACACTGGCTCGAACAAATCGGCAATCGTTGCTTGCAACAAGATTCTGAAAAAGAACCCAAAAAATGACCTCGTCAAAGTGAGCTCGGACTACCTTCTTAATGGTGCCTCTGAAGCATACGAACTGCACTATAACAGGCTCTTAAAGCTCTGGCTTTGGTCCGCTCTCAAAAAGTGGAAGAATCCCTGGTTCTTTGTGACGAAGTCCTGGCTTCAAAGCCCACCGATGATTCGACTTTGACGGCGATGATGCATGTGTTGCGTGGGCTGGGACGGCGTGAGTTCCAGAAACCTGGCATGCATGCACAACATTCATTTCAAAACCTTCCCGTTAGACAACGACATGGTCACGATGTTTGAGGAAGCGTACAAGCAACAGCCAGCCAACGAGGATTTGGGAGCACAGACCTTCTATGCCAACGTTCGCGCCAGTCACTGGAAGTCTGCTCAGCAAGTAAGCTAGATTATGGACTATACAGATCACGCTGGGCCTAACACTTCCAGACCGCTACCAAAATGTACAAACAGTTCCAGGAGGAAAGATATTTGTATTGGAGTATCATTAGTGCCGTGCTCCAGGTGAGTCTCTACCTCATGTCGATGATAGCGCTTAACGCGTCGAGAACAGGCGAATGACCCTACTACGCGTCCGGACATGAAAACACTGCTCTTCAAATTAGCCCATCGACTTATCACCTCTGCTCCTCGACCCTCTTCTCTGACCTCAGAGCGCTTCTACCTTCACCTTACCATCTTACGAGAACTAGAATTATACGACGAAGCAGCAACTCTACTCGATAGTGAAGCCGGGCGTGCATATTGTGCGACGAACCTATCATGCAACGAGTTGAGGAGGCAGATTATGAAGGCCCGTGGTCAGGTTAAAGAGGAAGGAGAGCGTGCAGAAAAATTGATTCGTGACAAAAAGTATACCTGCGAACCTTGTCTCGTGTTTCCTTGACTAACAAGTTTTTCAGCGACCGCAATTGGCTCGAGTTCCTATCTGTCATCGACGCGACTTTCTCACACATAACCGAGGATGCCGGAAACGAGGCGAGGACCCAGTGTTCTGAACAACTGCGAAAGGCAGAAGAGTTCTTTACGTCAACCGCCGAGGCTGACGGGAGTAAAGAGAGGGCTGGTCCCCTTGCTCTCCTCGAGCTCGAACATCGGGCACGAACACATAATGTATCTCAAGGTTCGACACAACGCCTTCCACGTCGACTGCTCACTAACCGGTGCCCCAGATCCCAATCGATTGGTCGATTTGTTATTGAAATATTTCGACACGTTTGGGGACAAGAACTGCTGCTATGAAGACGTAAAACCCTACTTGACCCTGCCGCCTGAGGAACTATCCAGATGGAACAAATCCCTAGAATCTGTGCCCACGACATATGTAAGTGAACTCCGTCAGCGAAGACCCTCACTTATGCCTATTGTAGACGACTATTGCTGACCTACGACGATATATTAATGCACAAAAATTAATACGACATAATCTACAAGCTGGAGAGCTTACTGCGGATGCAGAACTGGGGCGCGCGAAGCTTTATACCAAGCAGTACCTCGAGGCCCTATCGTTGGGTCAAAACCTTCCGACGACGGAACTTCAACCCGCGGATGATCTCGCGATTCTGGCAGCTACCGCCTTTGTACACCTCTGGAAGCTGACTGGAAAGGAACATTCGTTGTTCGACGCGTCAGTATTGCTGGAACTTGGCTTGACCAAGAGCAAACAGTCCTTCCAAATGCGACTTATGTTGATACGGATATATCGCTTGCTTGGTGAGTTGTCACCTTTTAGCGTGGGTGGATTCGTATGAATTGCATCTCTAGCCGCGCCATCATTGGCTTTGGAACACTACAGGCAAATGCGTATCAAACAAATACAGAACGACACCCTTTCACACTTCGTCTTGTCCCACTCATCAGTGTTCTCATTGGCTGCGACTGGAGACCTAACGCTGTCGACAGAGTGCATCGAAGCGAGCCAGATCTACTTGACTAATACCCAAGAGGTAAGGTTATATATATTATGCGATCAGTTCAGTGCACTCACGTCCTCCAAAGACAGGCGACTTCATTATCAGAGCATTCAACACAGAAAAATACTCTCAGGTACATGCAATCCATATGAGTGTTGAAGGCTTTTTGACACGCCCCCGTAGATCCCAGAATTCATCTCTTTCGAGGATCGGCTGGATAATTCACTCCAACGGGACATAATCAAGATGGAGCATCTCCGCATGCGGTTGGCACATGAGCTTGTCAGTTCAGACATGATTGACATGGAACTCATTGAGCTCAAGTTCATCTTCGACCGTCGTACGGCCTTTCTTCTCTGAAACTGATGCACGAAGCGTTGACGCGATGGCGACCGTAGAACATCATGACAATCGGGATCTGGAGATTCTCGCCAATTACCAGCCCCAGAGTGTTGACTCCTTCGACGACCAAACACTTTTGTTCGGAAAATTAGAAGGGGTTCGTGGGGAAGCTTAACTTTCCTGTGTCTGACATAGTGCTGATTTCGCTCTCCAGAAACCATGGTTGTCTTCTTTCCTCAAACTCTACATCAAGGCCTTCACTCAGGCCAGTGACCTCGACGATACCGTTGAGGAGAAGCTCCTAGTCGGCGACCGGCCAAAACAGTCTCCGGACCTCGACAAACAGGTACCGTTAAAGGAAAGAATCAAGACGAGAACTGCAGAGGAACTTGAGGAGGTACGATTAGTGGCGCCCTTTTCCAGCCGACCTTAAATAACCTTGATGACAGCTTACACCCAACGAGACGGCCCTCACCCATTACGCCGATGCGCTGGCCAATTGGCTTGAGCCTTACCACGATTACGCTCGCCCTCCCCCATCAGTAGTTCTCGCAGAAGCTGCTAAACTCACCGAGAAGAAGACCGGTTTTCCTCTCAAGGGAGTTGAGATCCCTCCTCAGAACGGGAACTCGCATAAGAAGGACGAGGAGCCTCCTGCCGTTGTCGATGCACCCGAGACACTCGTCGCCTTCTTCCAAGCCATGAAAGCCCGCTACGACACTGTGAACGATTCTGGGTCACTTCTCGATACAATTTCG
Organism: Marasmius sp. AFHP31; assembly: GCA_024721195.1. Taxonomy (NCBI): domain Eukaryota; kingdom Fungi; phylum Basidiomycota; class Agaricomycetes; order Agaricales; family Marasmiaceae; genus Marasmius; species Marasmius sp. AFHP31. The sequence goes on from JANHQD010000061.1 coordinate 83,974, forward strand.
GTGCTGGTTACCATACAGGAAGCGCTCTTGCTCTTCGCTGTCGCCACCCTGCGTTTCAAGACTCCGTCAGTGGTCAAGATCAACAAATTCGGAAATGTAAGTAATTCCCGGACGCCTCTCAGACTTGCAGTCAGTAAACTCTTCTGCATAACAGCTTGTATCCCAGTTCAAGCCCATTCGCACTGAGGCGTTGTCTGCCGCTAAGGATGTGTCCACTGCGTTGGTGGCACGAAGCGCAACAGAGAGTACTCAGGAGAGTCGCAAGGCTCTCATCGACAACAGCGCTCTCAACACCAGCCAGTTGGTGCGTTATCATACCGCCCATTGCAATGGGTTTTGGGTCTCTTACATGTTACATGACACAGGTTGACCACGATTTCATCCTCAATATGGCTAAGAAAGTCGGTGATGCTAGAAAGAAGGTTTCCGAGGGAGTAGGGAAAGGACTCGCCCGTTTATGTACTGTCTACGACTCATGAGTTTTACAAATGTAGCTCAATACCATTCCTTATGATACACATATCCACACTACTCGATACTTATATTGCTGCATTTACTAGTTAACCCTGCTCACGCAAATTATTAGGACCTCCGCTGTTCCTCCTTCCATTTCTTTTTCTGCTGGGATGCTGCGGACTTGTTCCCGAAGATGAAGGCTGACGTGCGCTTGTCCGCGCCCGTTTTCTTTGAGATCTTCGAAGTCCCGTTGAAGACAAGCTATGACGGTATAAGCGTCCTCGCGTGAACAGAGTTGAGAATGATATACGTACAGCCCACAGTCCCCATAGACCCATCAAACCCGTAAGTAGAAAGTAGAAAAATGCCAGAGCTCCCACAGAGTTGGTGTTATATGAAAGGAAGGCACTGAAGAGGGAGGTGAATGTGAATGGCATCAATAGAGGATGTTCGGGCTCCGTTGCGCGTCGTGTAACAGGCGGAGATGCATGGGGAATCTGGTCCGTTGGTAAAGCAACATTCAATGCCATCGTCTGGTCAGTGTGGTGACATTGTAGCTCACGTTCAATACGAGAGAGGCTGCTAACGCGACTAGCCAAAGCCCGAAGTGCGTTGCGAGGAACGACTCGAGAGGGGTGAGGCTTGCCCGATAGTCATTCGAGGAAGCAGGGACAGTCTGAGAGATGAAGAGCAGGAATTGAGGGAACATTGTCAACAAAGCTGCGAGAACAATAATACTGGGTCGTTGTCAGTGGGTTCATTGCGATGGGCGTAATGAAGACCAAGAGGAACTGACGAAATTGCGCTGATCCATGACCACAGGGATAGAGTACTGTCGAGAGTTGGAGTGGATGCGTCCTGCTGAAGATCTGCTTCTCCCTTCGTATTTTGCGAGGACAAATCCTTCATCTCAAAAGAGTCAGTCATGGTTGCTGGTGAACGTTGAACGCGTGTAAACGTCGAGGGTGGCCCTGCGCAGCGCTGAGCTCACTCAATGGAATGACGTAGAGGGTAAGTAATAATTATCCCATCTCATCTCCTGGCGTCTATCTTATCGCTCGAAGTAAGTAAGGCTGGCGTCAATGGCTACACTGACGGACAGTAGGTGTACACAATGATTGATCTAGTCATCCGCAACTTTATGCGTATGCGATACGGAGGGATAAGCTCATGGGCAAACTGGTAGACGTGACGGTGATCTCCCCGTTCTCGGGGACGAACTCCGAAAGCTTCTTCTCGAGGTTGGGCCGAGTGGCCTCTTCTAGCTGTGGAGGGGCTTGTAGATAGAGGTGCTTTGTACCGGCTGATAGCGACGGTTTCTTGATTTGTCTGTATCACTGAATTGAGAAGTAGATCTAATGTACAGAAATATTGGCTGTACGCACATGGTTTGATTCTCCGTCAGAATCTCAATAAGCTGTTCCACGGTTGTGTCGGGCTTCACAGGCAAGTCAAGTGCTTCACCACCACAGACAGGACAATCGTTCCTCTTCTCGTGCTCAAACGTGTAAGAGTAGACGCCCTCTGTCCCAATAAGCATGAAGTAGTTGTTCAAATAAGCTGCGGAGCTGGTGGCGATCTTGAATGCCTCGTTACAACATGAAGCTGAAAAGGTGTTAGTATGCGAGAAAATGGAAGTAAACCTCACTTACCTGCTATTATGGCGTTCGTTGATGCGATAGCTGGAATGATGTTCTTCACAACCCCCTGGGTGAGCGACCAAGTCACGCCTTCGATATTGAATTCCTTTGCACGTTTGGCGGCGGTGTTATAGAGCCATCCGATGTGCTCCGGGTCATCAGTGTCCATCTTTTTGTCTAGAGAAAATGTGTCAGTAGTCGTCGAACCCATTATGTTGGTTCTCACCACCGTGGACACGAGGCCATTCTAAAACGGACGCCCATTCTATACAATGTTCAGGGAGTCGTGGGGTGTTGGCAATGGTACAGATAGGGAAAGCGGTGGGTTTGTTGAGCATATCAAGAGAGCATTCATAGCAAGATGTTATCGTTGGCAAAATAACGCGCGCCTGGCCCTTGAAACCTGTCAACGGTGAGATACTAGTGTTCGAGCGAGAAAGAAAGGTAGTCAACCTTCAGTTCCACCATCGATGAGCGGTTTGAGACTCTCTGGGTTCTCCGGGTCTACCATGTTCACCAAAGTCGCGTTTATCCATCGCCGAGCTTCTACAGAGTCCAGTCCACAGATAATGAGGTTGAACTGAAGATAATAGTCATCATCCTTGTCTTGAATCTTGCCAAAGTAGCTGAAATGAACCGTTAATGCCCGCGAGTCCCACAGCTCTTTCACACATAAGGACTTACGGGGTCACTTTCACTCCGGGCACGCGCTTCATTATGAATTCGGCAGCTACAGTGGCCTTTGGTTGACCTACATCTTTTGACCTAGAGGCAGTCAGTTTAGAGATTGCTCGGTCTAATCGATGATAGTGAGGACGAACCGAAAGAGAAACTGCCTATTCAGGTTGCTAATGTCGATAGTGTCCATGTCGATTACATGGATATCCTTGAACCCGGTTAGGGCCAAGTTGGCCAGGATCTCACAACCAAGACCACCCGCACCGATGACAAGAATTTTGGCCTGGTTTCTCAAGAAATTCTTCACCTAGAAATGTCTCAGATTAGTTTCTGGTACCGGCCACGAGGATTACAAACGGACCCCGTCACCAGCCATGAAAGCTTCATCTGTTCGTGGGCCCGGGGTATCCAAGATCTGGTCTATGTGATGGTATCGGCCTTCCCAGTCCTGCGTATTTGCGCTAGGATCAGCCATTGTATCGCAGCGAGAGTAGAGTGGTGTTGATTGGTGGTTGTAATTGGCAAGGTGCTGACAGTGAGTCCGGCACGAAGTGAAGAGTCGTGACGCGTTATGTCATTGCCTTTTCGAATGGGCGCTAACGCCGCTTCCACACCAGCGGTTCGCTCAAAGCGGCCATCCAGTCAACCTTCATGCTTGCCTCTCATCCTCCATGTCCTGAATCTACATGAGCAACATGTTTCCTTGGTTATCCTCGTGGCTACCAAGCCTTCCCTCTACCGACTATTTTTCCTTGCCTTCTAGCATCCAAGGACGTTTCATTTCCTTCATCCTTAAACGATCCCTCGGTCACTTCCTCAAACCCGGCCAACTCGATCCACAGCAGATAGATTCGCAGGTGGGATCAGGGTATATTCAGGTCAATAATCTCGAATTGGATGCACGGGTGAGTTTCCTAGCACGGTCCACCGTTGTCTGTTGTTAACACTGTGTCGACAGGTGGTGAACGATCTCCTCGTTGGCCTTCCGCTTGCGTTGGAAACTGGGAACATCGGCTCCGTCAAAGCTCGCATACCATGGCCAAATCCTCTCACCGCGGTCATAGGGTTCTCGTTGGAGTCGCTTCACTTAACCTTCCGTGTCCAAGAAGGTCATACTCGCCCAGTTCACGTCGATCTCGCGGAATCAGTTGCATCTTACGCAGAGTCGTTCATTCACGATGAGCTGGATAGTACTGAGGAAGCCCGTCTCAAGGCATCGTTCCGAGGGGAACAACTGGAGGATTTGGAAGATCACAACGTTCCCGGTGGTATAAACCCTTTCATGGATGTTCCGGAACAGGTTGCGCCGACGGACGTGGACCCCGAAGGCGTTTCACTTTTCGCAGTTCTTATTGAACGCTTGCTGGCTAGATTCCAATGCGACGCGATGGATACGAGGATTACCGTCGTCGACGGTGCGGGGAATGGCGTCACGGTGGCGGTTGAAGAAGTTCGCTATCATACCGATATCCCGGAGATGCAAGCGGGTCGTGAAACAGGGTCGGACGAAAGTGATGGAGAAGTTAGAAGATTGACGATCTCCGGAGTCACATTCGGTCTCCTGCATCCCCCTCAGCATAGTCGGAACCATCCTTCGCCTCCCTCTACCACTGGAAGAGTTTCGCCTGCATCGTCCGAGTCCTCAATGGATGCTAATACCCAATGGGCCATGTCCCAATCCCTTGCCTTCCTTCCTCCTCGTCCTGGTTCGCCTGACAGCGCAGTCTCTGCGAGTATGTATCAGAGCGCCGTCTCCACCTACGCGCCAGACAACACTGTTTCAGAACCCGTCCATCACGATGATACCTCCACAAACCATCCTCTCGACCGCTCGAACGTAATCGCGGACACCGTGGTCTCATTCGGACCTGAGCCCATCGTCATTCGACTGACTACCCCTCCCTTGCGAACCGTCAATACGTCGCATTCCTTCAACGCGAAACTGTCGATCAAAATCGGCACACTGCGAGTGGCGTTCCGCTCGTGGCACGTTCGGTGTCTTTCGTCTCTCGCCGGCGCATTTACACCTCATTCGACTTCCCCTCCACCCGAACCAGACGAACCCGGGACATTGTTAGGTCCCGGAATCCAGTCAACTCTTGACGTAGGGGGGATTGTTGTGCTATTGCTACCTCACCCACCCCCCAATGAGAGTAATCGTGATACGACGATGGACCGGTTCTTCTTGCACCCGCTTTCCCCTCTTGCACTCCAAGCGGGGTACCTCCGATTCAATATAGACTCCATTTCAGTAGCATTGTCAATCAATCCTTCACCGGCGAATGCGGACTCGTTATTACTCTCCTCAACACTCACGATTGGAGACTTCGCTCTTTTTGCCTTCGATCCGAAAGATAGCAGACAGGGAGGGGAGGTCGATATCGTCGCGTCTCCTGTGCTGATAACTGACCCATTACTTCCCACACAATATGCCTCCCAGCATGTTCATCCCGGCCCTTCCACCGGTTCTGAGGACGAGATAAACATGCCAGTATTTGAGGTGCTCGACTGGACGAGTGAGAAAGTACGGCATTATGGGACGAAGCTCTCGGGCTGGAGGACAAAGCAGAAGCAGATGAGTGGCCCCCGGCGGAGGGGGTCGGCAGCTGACTCCGTTCATGATAACTTTGCCGTTCATGTCCGCCTCAAAAAGGTGCTGTCGGCCAACAACGCCCCATCCTCCACAGATATCGAGGCCAACCTAGTTTCGTCCCTTCATGTATTCTTGGATGTCCGCTGGCTCGTAGCCGAAAGTGGTATCCTTACCCTTTTGGACGAGTTTTCAGATTCATTCGATCCCGACATGGAAGCGTCCCCAGCCACTCCAAAACAAGATCACATCGTAGCAGAACGAATGTTGATGCGGAGTCAAGCGCTGAAGGAGCTGAATTTAGATCTGAACTATCTCGAAGAGGAAGAGATCGTGGGGACCCCGACACGCCAAGCCGGGAAAGAGGGTACGTTGCGAAAGGTGAATCTACCGAAAAATTCTGGCGGTTTCATGTCCTGACCCCTACTTAGGCTACTCGATCCCGACGATCGGAAAGCCCTTTTCGTCTTGTTCTCGGTCTACCGATGGTTCGCGTACAAGTTCGATGCCTTCCACCCGCTAGTCAGAGTCCTCGATCAGGCGCTGTTCTGATTGATATTCGCGATATCAAGTTGACCACTGGTGAGGGCCGCCAAACAACCAAAACTGCGACGTTCGAACAGCCATCCAGCGGACGGAAACTAGAAGGTAAAGTCCTGATGTTGATCGAACTGGGCAGGGTTCTGGTGTCACTGGCATTACCGGGCTCCGATAAGGCTGCTGCATTTCTGTCTCTGGGAAATCTCACACGAAGTGGCCAGCTAGAGGATTCCCATGAGAATATTCTTGATCTCCGGCCACGAATAGCTGTCACACAGTCTGAGCCCCAACATTCTGATGCCCCCGTCACATCAACTCTGAACCTCGACCTTCCTTCCCTCGTTATCACCCTCTCGAAGGATACATTCGATGCCCTACAGTATTGGGCTGATGATGTCTCCCAGACCTTGCAGGCTGCGCTGGAAAAGGGTGTCTCTATAGACAATGGAAGTCGAGATACGAGTATTATTGGTAGTCGATACTTCACGCAGTCTAGAGGAGGTAGTGGGACGGCAAGCATGCTTTCGGAACCGAAGGATAAAGGCGAATTCGTGGTCAGCACCCTTGTACACGAAGGTAGAATGAGTCTTTTGAAGGTCGATCCCCGACTAAGTATCTTACCCAGCTTTCGTTCGCATCGTTCTACCGAGACAACAGGAGGAGGGAGGGGCATCTCGTCCAATAGACATTCGTGCAGCCGAAGTAGACGTGTTAGTTGAAGTCAAGCCGGAGGGCAAAGTAAGTTCATTCTTTCTAGCCTGTAATGACGCGGCTCATATCTCTCTGAAGGATCAGACTTTTATTACGGTAGCCGCGATGGATATCTCCGCAACCAACTACACCCCATCTCACGAACCGATCACCCTTATTTCACTCACCTCCCCACGGAATCTTGTAAGCATCTCAATCGACAGACATTGGTGACTTCCTCACAGCATAGCAGCTATTACTCTCTCAACCTCTCTTGAAACTACGTTTCACCTCCCTCACGATTCCTGGCACCGCTTCCAAGGAATCTAGGATACGGATCTCATTGTCAGGCTTTACCTACAACTTCTCAACCGACACATCCTGGATACTTGATCTGGGTAAATTCGCGAGTGCTCCTCCAGGCGTATGTTTGTTTTCCAATTTCATGTTTTTTTCTCTCTCTTTACTGACAAACTCGGTTCTAGGCCTTTGAGACTGTGGTCCCCAGCGAACGTACAAGTCTCCTTGTTAAGGTGATGAATGGCTCGATCAGAGTAACGGCCCCAAAGCATCCTGGAGCATTGATCATTCACATGGGAGAGCTTGAGTTTGCGACTAATCTGATAGGGAACGCCACAACATTCAGCTTCAAACTGTCCGTGCCTTCCTTAGCCCTGTTGGCCATCGACGATGCCTCAGAATGTATCGAGTCGGCTATCCAGTCTAACGAAGGAGCGCTGTTCTGGATTGTACGGTTCGGTCCCATCTCCTATAGGTATAATGTTGCTCATCTCCAGCCAGAAACGTGGACATGCATTGCTCACCGAAATTGCAAGCTTAAAGCTTTCCTTCGAAAGCAGCAAAGGAGAGCCGCCTGATACGAAGGTAAGTCCTTACCTGTTGTAGTTTTTCACGAATTGATGATAGCACGGCGAACAGGTCGAGATTGATCAACTCGGTCTCCGCCTACATATATGCGCAGACACTATGGCAGCAATCACGGCATTCATAGATGACCTAGTCTCTACATTTGCCCCTCCATCAAAGGATCCGTACGTGACATCTTTTCCCTCGCTGCATGCAAGACCTCATTTGTGATCCAGGCCCCCGAGAAGGAGAAAGAGACCCACAGTTGTGCCCGAAAACCAAGATGCTCAGGCCACTAACATGATGTGTGCGTATATTCTACGCACACATAAAGTTCTCTCCTGAAACTACTTAGCTTCTATCGATGACCTTGCGTTCAAGCGTGTGCCGCAGATTGGCCCTGCTCCAGATATGATCAACGACGACCTTCCAACCAATCCAGACTATCTGGATGAATCGTTCGGAGCAGCTGCAGGCCTCCGCGAACTAATGGACGAAGATCTGGATGACTTCGACGACGACAACTACATTGGCCCTATCTCGTCCGCAGAAGAACCACGACGGCCTGGACTTGTGTCCAAGTTTGGCGGCGAGACTATAAGGATGTTACGACCAGAAGGCTTGCGTGTAGTTGAACACTATTTCGATACGCTTCCTCCAGAAAGTACTGATGATTCGGCAAGGTACGTAATCCATGACCCAACAGGGCCAGAGCTAAGTCCTGTTTCAGCCTTGGGGAGACCCTTCTACAAGTACGAGTCCGCAATAGTGACGTCAACGTTTACCTTTACGACGGTTACGACTGGGTCTATACGCGAAGAACTATCGAAAATGAGGTCAAAGAAATGCGAAAGAGGCTAGCCAAGATCAGACAACTAGTGGCGAATGGCCAGGCCCAGGAAACAGACTCTGAGGAGACGAGTGCGCTGCTTTTCAACTCGGTTTACATAGGTCTTCAGCAAGATGCGAACGAACTGGAGCCAGATGCCCTCATGGCCGCAATTGACGAGGAGTTGAAACAAGACTTGGAAACGGCGAGCCAAGGGTCATGGCAGACACTGCCAGCACCTTCAAGTAAACCTACCGGTCAATCGACGCGTGGGACATCTCGACGTCTGACACGATCAAAGGGCCCCAGCATCGAGTTCCAGGTACAAGGACTGAATACCACCTTTGATCAGTACAAGCCAAACGAACAACTCGTCTCCAAACTATTTGCAACTGTCGAGAACCTTGAAATTCTGGACCACATCAAAACTTCGACGTGGAAGAAATTCCTGACGGCTCTGAGGTCCGATTCGAAGGGCAACATTCGTGAAACTGGGTCGAGCATGGTCCGAGTCGAGTTGCGAACACTCAAACCGGTTGCCGATGATCCTTCGGAAGAAGCCAGGCTAAGGGTATGCATTCTGGCCTGAGTTCGATACGTCACCGTTCACGAGGCTGTTTCTGATAGCTCAAGGTCCTGCCCCTTCGCCTGCACGTTGATCAAGATGCATTAGACTTTCTCAAGAAGTTTTTCAGTTTTAAGGACCCACGAGTGGTGCCAACGCCGGCGGACCCGGACGAAGGAATCTACTTCCGTATGTATCTCGTTATCATACCTAGATCCTCCTGACAATTCTCGAAAGAACTGGCGGAAGTGTTTCCGGTGGACCTCAAACTCGACTACAAACCTCGAAGAGTAGATTATCGAGCGCTACGTGAAGGGAAGACCATCGAGCTGATGAATTTCTTCCACTTCGATGGAGCAGAAATGACTTTGAGGCATATTACCCTATCCGGGGTTCGTGTTGGTTTTTCTGGCTGGTACAATTCGTGAAGCTCATCCCGTTTGCGTATTAGATCACCGGATGGCCTCGACTGGGTGACCTGCTGAATGACTTGTGGACGCCAGACGTGAAAGCGACGCAATTAGTTGATGTGATCTCTGGCGTTTCCCCCATTAGATCAGTCGTCAACGTTGGATCTGGTATAGCCGACCTTGTCCTCCTACCGATATCTCAGTATAAGAAGGACGGGAGGATAGTGCGGGGCGTTCAGAAGGGAACTACGGCATTCGTCAAGTCTACGGCGACGGAAGCCATCAAGCTTGGGGCACGGCTCGCGACTGGCACCCAGGTCATCCTTGAACAGGCTGAGGGTGTGCTGGGGAATGAATTTAAGCATCCCATCACTGCAGAAACCTTACAGCTACCGGACAATGTTGTCCTTGACAGGGACGAATTCACGGAGGAGGATTTGGATTTAATCAGCAAGTACGCCGAGCAACCAACGAATCTGAAGGAAGGGATCCATTCTGCCTACAAGAGTTTGCAGAAGAATCTCAACTCTGCGGCACAAACGATTCTCGCAGTTCCTATGGAAGTTTATGAGAGATCAGGCAACGAGGTATGTACCGTCGATCGCCCTTGTTGTGCTGCTAGCTGAAAGGTTGTGAAGGGGCCGGTTCGTTCTGTGATACGTGCTGTGCCTATAGCGGTCCTGCGGCCAATGATTGGTGCTAGCGAGGCTGTCAGTAAGACCTTGCTTGGTCTCCATAATTCAATGGACCCTAGTCTTCGTCTCGATCACGATGCTAAATACAAACATCGATGATACTTCGTATAAACATTGCCTCTACCATCTACAACCGTTAGCGACTCGCCCAACACATCTTGATTCACGCAGCAGATTGTAATATTGTACAGATAGATAGAATGTAACCTTATATGCCGACCGCAAGCCGCGAGCCACTCTACACTTTAGTAAGACGACGACGTTGGCTAGTAATTAAGCGAATGGATACGAGCGTGAGGTCGTTCGTTGTTGTGCTCGGTATATAGAGATACATCCAGGTTGTAGATTTCAAGTCATTATCGCCCACTTCGCGCTACAGCCAAACACTCTTCCTGGAGCCCATCGATCCAAGTCACTTCCACTCCAGCATTTTTCAGCTTCTGAGCACCCTCGCAATTGACGAAGTCATCCGGTTCTCCGACACCGATGAAGCACCGCTTGACCTTGGCCGCGATGAGAGCGTCAGCACACGGCGCTAGTCCTGACGTCCGAATCGAGCAAGGCTCCATAGTGGTATAGACGTCAACTTGAGTCAAAACGTCGGTTTTGCTCGATGATCCTACGAGCTGAGAGAAATCCGACTCTGACATCGACTCAAGCTTGGAGAGTGCGTTAGCCTCTGCGTGGGTGTTTCCAGGGAGTTCCCTCGAGTAGCCAGTTGCTAGTACCACAGGATCGGAATTTGGAGGTCGGTAGACCAGAGCACAACCGACACAAAACGCGGTTGGAACGGGTGTACATTTTTTAGCTTCCTCAAGAGAGATGCGGAGAAAATGGAGATGAGAGTCGTTGTCCTCCATCTGGTTACTGTGTGGCCGGGACTACTTCTGGCAGGTTCGAGCTAGTTGCGGTAATTGGCACTACAAGGGACAGGCTTACTATCCTTGATTGAGAAAGATGCTCCCACAATCAGCAGGTCATTACGTAATTTGCATTTCGTATTGTGCAGGTCCCGACTGAGTTCTCTTCTTGAACTCGGACTGCTACTTTCAGTCTCAAAACTCTCGTCCTCTTCTCGCCATGTCTCTAGCAGAAGAAGATCAGAATATGCCCGCAGCGGAGGATCGAATGGACGAAGATCAACCCGCAGATGAGGAAGGGGAGGGCGACGAAATTATGCCCAGGGCGTCGGATGATAGTTCGGAGGAAGAAGAGGATGACGAGGAAGAGGAAAGGCGCATAAGAGACGGGTTCATTGTCGACGAGGATGAAGACGATGAGGGCGAGGAAGACGACGATGAAGATGAACGGCGCCATAGAAAACGCCGCAAAAGGCGCAAGAAGCACCACAGAAGACGTGCGTTCTCGTTTCTGCTCGTTTTTTCCCGTCGTGTTTCCTGAAAAGTTCATTAGGCGAAGAAGAGGATGATGGGCTGGAAGAGGACGACTTGGAACTACTAGAAGAGAACACCGGTGCTTCTTTCAAGAAAAACCGGCTTAAACGGCTAGTCAGGCGTGGTCGCTCTGAATCACCGCCAACCGCGTCGTCCTCGCGAGCGAGGAGAGCTGTAGTAGAATCCTCAGACGATGACCTGGAGGACGAGGGTGCGCAGCCGGTTCACGATATCCAAAGGATATGGGAAGAGAGGGACGATGACGACGACGACGCGGATGGAGACATTGACGATTTTATCGAGTACGACGATGAAGATGAAGGTGGTATGCCAATGGATGAAAGAGCACGAGAACAGCTTCGGAAGGAAAGAAGGAAACAGCAGCAGGAAGCGCGACGCAAGGCTCGAGGTGCATTCGTAGATGTGGCTGGGATTGACGCCAAGTGAGCGAAAAAGCAATCTTCCAAACTTCTGTCATTGACTATGTTGCAGTGCATGGGCTGAAATTCACGATGTCTTCGGAGATGGTCACGAATACGACTGGGCGCTTGCTGGCGAAGACGAACACGAGGAGCTTGAGGATACGACAATTAAGGATTTGACTATAAGCGAGGTACGCACCTAATTCTTCTGTCGCCATCTTCGCTCACTCAGTTCACAAGGTCTTCGAACCTTCACAAATTCGCGAACACATGTTGACTGAGGATGACAACTTGATCCGCGCTCAAGATACACCAGAGCGCATGCAACTCGCGACCTCGTCTCTTTCCTCCTCGGCCACCCTTTCACTCCACAAGCCTCTTACCAACGAGGAGCTCAACTCTGCCGCTGGTTGGGTTTCTCAACGAATATCACCGACCAAGACTCGCCAATACTTTGATCCTGCAGGGGCGGACCTCAAATACAGCGGATCCCTCGTTGCGGCCGTCATTTTTGTGTTACGGTGCCTCTTTGTCGAAGAATATGAAGTACCGTACATCTGGGCTCATAAGCGCGACCACCTCTTCCATTTCGACGTCAATGACGTTCGACACCGCAAGCAACTTCTCGATCTGCCCGAGCTTTGGACAATACATATCCTGGGGCAAAAGTATCGCTCCCTACTAGAAAGGAAGCAGACCTCGGCAGCTTCTTATAGCCGATTGGGTGTGGATGACTCATATTATTCAGAGGAGATTGTTCCCGCAATTGATAGTGTTGAAGTGGTGGCGGACGTGACGGAATGGCTGGTCATGAAGTACAAGGATAAACGGCAAGATGAAGCTACTTTCCGGTTTCACGATGACGAGGAGAACGAAACCATCAAGAAGCACAAGATGCCAAGCCGGATCTCTGCATACGAGTTTGCGAAGAAGAGCATTGTGTCCAAACTGGCAGAGGCAAGTGACGAATACGCGACCTTCATCTTCAATCGCTGAGCTTCCTTTGATAGGCTTTCGGAATTAAATCTCATGATATTGTCCTCAACTTCTTAGCCTCTCACCAAATTCATTTTGTGGAGGATAACGACTTGCAACCAATTATCTGTGCGGACCAATACGTTGACCCCGATCCTCTGAAGGCACAGCCAGCCGAAGAGCTTCTCCGACGAGCGCGAATGATCATTGCCACTGAATTGGGAAAGGACCCTCTGTTGCGAAAGGAGATCCGAAAGGTTTTCGAAAAGCATGCTTTGGTCTCTGTTGAGCCCACGGAAAGAGGTGTAACGAAGATAAACGATGCTCATCCATACTTCGTAAGCTGATATTGTTACTCCTATCGATCATTGGTATATCCTGAACTCAACGGGCACACACAGAGCTTCAAATATCTCCTTCACAAACCCGCCAAAGACATGATGCAAAGTTCGCAATTCCTACATATATTGCGCGCGGAACAAGAGCTTCTTGTCACCGTCAACGCATACCTTCCTGCTGATGTCAAGGCCTCATTCGAACTTCGTCTTAACGAAGCATTCGCTTCGAGTAGCTTCAGCGAATCAGCCAAAGCATGGAACGAAGAGCGGTCTCGCATAGTCCAGGAGGCGCTTGAGCAACATCTGTTACCGGCAGCCGTTAAGTGGACGAGGGAATACATCAGGGAGGCAGCGGAAGATCATCTCGCATCTCGTGCTAACGAAGAGCTCAAAAGGGTGAGGAAACTGTGGCAACAAAGCGGCGGGATCACTGACAGGAGTTTCAGCGAATTGATAGCGCGCCTATTGCCACAAGACACATGGCCTTTGGGGACACCCCTTCCGTGCTCGCTGTGTCGTGGGGGAAAGGTGATCCACAAAAGGATGCCATTACTGCTGTTTTCATGGATGACGAAGGTCGCATGCGAGAACACATCAAAATTGATAATCTGGTCGACACTGAGACCCGGGACGAGTTCGTTGATATCATCCGACGGAGAAAGCCGGACATCATAGTGGTCGGTGGATTTTCTATGGCCACTACGAAGCTCTCGCAGCGTGTCAAGGAAATCATTTCTGGGAAGTCACAGGGTGGGGAAGGTGAGAGTGGGCCTGCTTTCGATATCCGAGTTCTCTACGTTCCGGATGAGCTCGCTCGCATATATCACCATAGTCAGCGGGGCAAGGAAGAGTTCGGTGCTCTATCCCCTATTGCGAGATATTGCATCGGTCTGGCACGATACGCGCAGAGTCCTCTCATCGAATACGCCGCGCTTGGCTCAGACATCACTGCAATATCGTTTGTTGAGGACGATCAGCATTTGGTCAGTGTTCATCTCTCTGTTTCCGTCGCGATGGGCTCATAAGGCTACAGATACCTGCCGAGAAGCTCCTCTCTGCTCTGGAACGGGCTCTGGTGGACATCACCAATAAAGTCGGCGTGGATATCAATCGTGCAGTCACCGACCGATATTACCGACACCTCCTTCAATTTGTTTGTGGTCTCGGTCCGAGAAAGGCAAGGGAGCTTATCACGAAGATTGACAGCCTGGTGGGTAATTCAACCTGTTTCCCTCTATACCGATCTCTGACCTTGTATCATGAAGGGCGGCAGTCTTGCCAACAGGAACCAGTTCATCAGGAGTGGGATTCTCACCACAAAGATATTCCTCAATGCCGCTGGCTTTCTCCGTATCACTCAGGAAACAGAGGATCTTAGAACGAAACATCGACCGGACGACGAACAAGCACCTGACCCTCTGGATAGTACTCGCATCCACCCTGAAGACTATGAGTTGGCTCGGAAGATGGCGACAGATGCTCTCGAATTGGACGAGGAAGATATTCATGACGAGCACCCGTCTTACGTCGTCACCCTCATCATGCAAGATGACGAGAACGACAAGAAACTCTCCGAGCTAAATCTGGATGATTTCGCTGTCAGTCTATACGAGGCCAACCAGGAGCAGAAGCGGCATACCTTGGATGTTATTCGTGCGGAGTTGTTGAAGCCTTTCGCCGAGCAGAGGCGACCATTCCCTCCTGTCACCGGATGGATGGTGCTGACGATGTTGAGCGGCGAGACTCCGAAAACACTGCGGGTCGGCCTTATCACTTCCGTCCTTGTCTATCGGATTCGTGGGGGCGCTGCGTCTGTGCGTCTTGATTCTGGAGTTGAGGGATTTATCAACCCGGAATATATGTCGGACGACAACGATAAGTCGGTCGCCAAAGGAACAAGTGTCCAAGGTGTCATCATTGACATGAAGCTTGAGCTCGAGACCGACTCTTTTACCGTCGAATTGTCGACCCGTCGTAGTGATTTCGCTGATGGTGACAACCAGTTCCGCAAAGTTGAACACGATCAATACTGGGACTTGTTGCGGCATCAAAAGGACCAGGAGATCCATGAGCGCAAGAAGAGGTCGGAAGTTGATAGGAAGCGCCGGGTCATCAAGCATCCCAACTTCCACAACTTCAACACTGCTCAAGCCGAAGCGCATTTGGATAAACAACAACGGGGCGACGTTGTCATTCGGCCGTCCTCAAAAGGCTTTGATCATTTGGCGGTTACATGGAAGGTTGACGACGGACTATTCCAGCATATTGGTAAGGACAATCACACACAAAAATGAACTCTCACTCACTCACGCTCCAGATGTCACTGAGATCAACGCTGACCCGACTGGTCAAATGGTCGGCAGTCAGCTGTATGTCGACAGCAGCCACACATATGCTGATCTCGACGAGTTGATCGTCAACCATGTGCAAGCCATGGCGCGACGCGTTGAAGACCTGATGCAGCACGATCGATTCAAGGCGGGTCCTGAGGACGAACTCCGTGAGTGCTTTCAAATAATAGTCCCGACGGTTTCTTGACACTTGCCTTTCAGACCTTTTCTTGAAGAATCAGCTCGCTGCTAACCCGGCCAAGAGTATGTATGGATTTGCTCTGAACCGCAAGCGTCCCGGTCACTTCAACCTCTGCTTCCTCGCAAATAAGCAGTCGTCCGTTCAAACCTGGGTATGTATACCTCCTATCTGAGTGTTGCCACCCACCCTCATTGATCCACGTAGCCTGTGCGGGTTGCCCCTGAGGCCTACTACCTCTTCGAGGCTGCTGCTGTCGGTGTGCCGGAGCTTTGCGATGCATTTAAAGTTCGGTGAGCAAAAAGTCTTTGTTCAAGTTGTCCTCCGGTATCTCATACGGGTAACCCCCTAGCCATCTGCACGAATCACAAAACCTCGCGAATAATGCTTCTGGAGGGAAAACACCGTATGGTGGACGCACTCCAGGACGACCTAGTGGACATGCCACTCCAGGTCGGGCGTCTGTTAGGCCTGTAGGTAGAACACCCAATCCGTATGGTGGCGCTACACCTGCACCACACTATGGTGCAACACCCTCGACCTACGGCCAAACACCTCATGGCCAAACACCCCACGGTCAGACGCCCCATGGGTATGCGACGCCTGCTCATCGTCCTCAAGCCTACCCTCCGCCTCCTCCCTCCAACCTACCGCCTCACGGCATGAATCCTGCTCGAGCAGCCATGATTCAACAATCGACATGGGGAAAACCAGGATCTGGATGGTCATAGTATCTGCTGTACTGATTAACTTATCTCTTCTCTCACCGGCTCGACATTTACCTACTGTATACATGCTATCAAATGCACCATATCTTACTGATGATTCCTATGCTCGTTTCATCTTTGTGTGATCTGAGTTCCAACGGCGAGCGCTAGTGCTTGAGTGGTTGATTGATGTTGTCCGAATTGGTACACTGCAAGCGCTGTTTGGCATTTGCTGTAGATCACAGCATACCCTCCAGCCTCCCATCACTAACACCACCCTACCCTACACCACCATGGGGATGGAAGCGATAAGGAAAGCAGTAAGTATCAGGTCTACATTTCAGATTCTAGGTGCATACTGAGGCTGGTCAAAGCTGATGCAGACAAATCCTCAATGGGGAATGCAATGGACGACCGCGCCGCCAACGCCGCCAGCTCCGGCATTTGAATCTCCGCGTCGCGAGCCCGCGCATACCGACCCCCCCTGCGAATCCTGCAAATCCTCAGCCATGGGTTCCATTGTGGACCCACAGCCTACCACTCGACAGTTTACATGCAAGAACTGGCCCAGCTTTGACGATATTGTCTCTCGACCTGGCTTCGAAGCCGTCCCTCGGATATCTGCCCTGGACTCCAATCTCCTGAAACACATTGAGCAGCATGAAGCAAACGGCGTGCCGCTCGTTATTGAGGGCTTTCACAAACTATCCAGCTGGCAACCAGACATCTTCAACCCAGCCTGGCTAGCTTCCCATGGTCAACGAGGTAGCGCCAACTCTTTGACTTTCACCTCTCAACTCCATTAACCTCAATCACCTCGATTTGCAGAGATCAGCGTCAGGAATGTTTGTTCTGGCGAGGACAGGGTGATGGGAATGTCGGAATTCATTGAAGTGTCGCGTGGTATGCCTACGTTTGCGGAGCCAGATGGTGCGCTCACGCTTACCATCGCTCCTCCATTCTTCTGACTGCCGTTCCAGAGAAAGAGCGTCTTTATGGGAAAGATGCGCCCTGTCCTCCCGAATGGAACGAATACCTTCATTGCGGGTCAATCCCTCGTCGTCTTCTTCCTGAAAACCAGTCGAACTTGTTGAATAATCTGCCAGAGTCGGTGAGTTTAGGTCGCCAAATTTATGTATCGCGTCTCCGACCCATCTATACCTACAGAAACGAGTCGAAACTCTGATGTGCTACATTGGAGTGTCGGATACCTATACCGCGATTCACAAGGATCTGTGCGGTTCTTTCGGCCACAACCTGATGTGCTATACGGAAGACAACGGTTCCTCTCTCTGGCTGATGACTGAAAGCTCATCCGCACGCCAACTCACTGATCACTTCTTAACCTCAAATCAAGTCTTAGACCATGAAACATATGTCATGTCTGTGGATGCAGCGGCAGCGGCAGCCAAAACAGCAAAGGTGACAATGTATGTCGTTGAGCAACAGCTCGGGGACTTGGTCCTGGTACCTCCGCGAAGTTGTCATCAGGTGGTGAATAAAGGAGGAATCACCATAAAGACATCTTGGTCCCGGATGACTTTGAGTGGCCTGAGTACAGCATTGTACTATGAGCTCCCCCTTTATCGAAGGTTCTTTTTTCTATGTTGCCCAGGTCGATTAAATCCACTCATGCTCACACAGAGTGTGTCGTCCCGAGACGTATCGGGTGAAAGCCACCATCTATCATACTCTTCAGCGCTGGACAAAGGAGCTGAGAGAGCAAAATAAAAACACTGTGGGTAGGCAATAGTCGCAGTTATTACCCTACTGACGGTCAGCGCTCCAGACTCCGGCCAAGAATCTTACGACCGTCGCGGCACTTTACGATTACATCCTCAGAGCAGAATACTGCTCGCAGCCCCGAATCATGGACACAATTAAGAGCAACTCAGCAGATCCCGACCTTCAGTGCGATTTCTGTGGGGCAGATATATTCCAGAGCTTTTTCTACTGCAAAGATTGCGTGCAGGAGCAAACGAAGGTCATCGAGGACAGCTTCATCTTGTGCCCCGGATGCTACATCGAGGGACGGACTTGTAAATGTGGCACCCTCAAACCTGGCCAGTTGCGTCCCTTCAGCGATTTGTTGGCTGCTAGGACAGCAAGCCATGCAGTACTACGGCATTTTTGGAATACGAATAAGGCAATTCAGGCAACTCCGTTAACCTCGGAAAAGTATGTGCAGTTTCTCTCCTGCTCTATCTATTACCGACGTATGTGCAGGGAATTGCTTGATTTGGCTTCCAAGAGTGGCTTATTCTCGGCTTGTATGATATTGGCGGAAAATCGAAAGAGTATTAGTCCGAAGGTGAGTTGTGGTTGAGCTCTGCATGCCGGAGAAGTCTCATCTCGACATATAGGACTCCCTCAACAGGAAGTGCAGCCCCACTTCTTCCGAGCCTTCTCACGACGACTTTTCTGCCGATGCACGATTCTACTGCAAAGAGTGTCATCGTACATTCTGCTTCAAACATCTTCTGTCTCTCCACGGTTTGCATTCTATGTTTGCCTTGTGCGCGCATCGTCAAGGGTCCCTACACGCGAAACACGTTGGGAACAAGAGGAGATATCAAGAGAGAGTAGCTTCATATGCGGAACAAGAGAAAAGGGGTTTGATGCCAGACGAAGATTTTCAGTGGAGCGATCTCGCTCTAGTCTACGACGTCTGCAAACCATTGCATCCCTTGTTCTGCCAACCTGGATGGTACGACAAGAACGTCACAATAATTCGGGTACTGGTGTCTTCCCTCCACTCGGGCATCTATGCTGACCATTCGAAATAGGGTCTTGAGGAGTTCCCAAGTCATCTTGAGGCACGGTATAAGATCACTGTAGCTGATTTTACCTTTCTGTTGGTGTAAAATCATTGACGATTTCTATGCCAGGCTGTGGATGGGCACGAAAGCCCAAAGAAGTCCAGCGCGCGGGTCTCAACGCCCCTCGAACGTCCGAAGAAACGAAAGCGGAAAGCCATGGTCCTAGACTGCGTCTTGATCAGTTCACCGATACCGCTTGACGAAGCTGATGCGAAAGCATTCCGAGGGGTTGGCACCTCCAAGGTACATGTCTTCCAGTGACGAGGTAATATTCGTACTAATCTTGTTCATCTAGCGCACTCGAGCTGGTGTCGACGACGATGCAGGATCGAGCAAACACAATCGAACTCTCGAAGGCCCCTCGCTATCGAAGCAGAAAAGGATGGTATCGAAAGCTGATACTCAGACGGAGAGACCGCGAAAGCGGCCGAAAATAGCTCTCGACGATCCTACCTCTTGTGGCCCTTCCTTCAACTCTGAGCTTGCGAGGGCTATTGACTCTAGTGCTATCAACTCCGCGACACCCCAGGTGGCTGGTCCGTCATCAGGAACGGCGAAGGCGAGCAAGGCGAGAGGTAGAACGTCTACGCCTTCCACCCAAACCATGGCATTGCCTGTCGCTCGTTTGCCCTCGACGAGCGAAAGACAGATGCGTTTACCTGGCTTCCTCGGGCCGTCAACTATCCAAAGCTCACTAGCTGACGACTTTGAAGGCAGTGCTCGTGGGCTATCCTCTGGTACTGGCACTAAGCCACAACCGTAAGCATTTAACGAGGCCCACAAAATCTTGCTGATGTTCCTCTGTTTTCAAGATCTGGACCGTCGGAGTTAAGTGAAGTGGACGAATTGAAACAAGAGCTCCGCCTCCTCAGGAGGTAAGTGCAGAGATACCTCAACTAATAAGCTCAAGCATAACATTGTGAATACAGAGAATTTGACGAGCTAAGACGGAAAACTACTCCTGTTGTCGTTTACGTGCAATCTCCAAACCAGGTCGCGACCTTCGCATCATCATCCCACACAGATCACGAGGATATGGCTGGGATTGGTACTGCTCACCAGGAAACGTATCATCATCATCACGTTCGACCGTCCCCATCTGAGATCGGTACGTACTGACGTTTTATTGCACCTCCCTTTTCCTTATCTATCAATGGGATAGGCCGTATCAAAACTAGGAAGTCCAGTACGCCAGCACGACAGGATCGGCCTCGGCCTGGGTCCAGCGCGCCTCGCAAGCGACAAAACAGTTTGCATGAGGGGCACTCGAGCCTCTCACCCGAGACAATCAGGACACATCGGGCTGGTTCGCGCGTTCAAACCCCTTCGGATGAACGTGCGGGTACCACGAAGCACAAACGTGGCCGGAGCTCATTCCAACATGAAGACACCCATTCGCGTCCAAAATTTGGGCAAGCTCGTGCAAGCACTCGTAAATCGCGTACACCATCAGGTGAGTAGTCCGATATGGTTATCGAGCAACACGCCGGCGTAGCTAATGTTTTCTTCCAGCCTTGAGAGGGTACGAGACAGATGAGCTGGCCATCCACGGATCCCCAGCCACACTTCAAAGTAAAGGCGGATGAACTACACGGTTTCGCAGAACCATTACCAGCTTTGTAAACTATAAATTCCGTGAACCAAGCTATCATAAGAACCAATTGAGTACCAGAAGTGGAAGATTATCGAGTAGATGAAGGGTATAGAAAGAAATTGGCATGAACAGAGCGTGAACGTAAAACATAAAGGAAAACATCCAAACGAACAAAAATGTTCCGGCTTTAACCGCAACGACATGTCAGTATCCTGAACAGAGTGTTCTTCGGGGGTGGATCCTCAACGTTTTGTCCGTCATATTCACCCCTCGAAACACCATGATCACCAGCTCTGGCTCGCACGTTGCTCAACGCAGGAGGTGCGGCTACGCTTGACATCATAGGTGAACCGCGTCCGTATTGTTGTGTGGTGCCGTATCCATCCTCGCCATTGTAGTCGTATCCTCCTGTCGCGTTCGCATACGGGTGCTGCGCGCTGCCGCGTTGTGGGGTTCCTATCGGCACGTTGACTTGCGCAGCAGCGGAATGTGGAGTGACCTGCCCGGATGTGTTACCACCAGTACCTAACGCATTGGAATTTTTCCGTTGGGAACTGGTTCGTACCAAAGCAGGTGAAGGCGCAGCAAGGTTTCCTCCTTGCTGAGACGCGCGCCTTCTATCATCTCTTCTACGATCGTGAGGCGAGGGAGGAACTTGAGGTTGCATCTGGTTTAATATTTGTTGGTGTCCCTGCAAAAATTGAGCGGTGGGAAACTGAGATAAGGTTGAGGAACGCACCGCAGAAGCTTCCCATCCTTTGCCGCCTGAAGAACGCAACCAATCAGTACAAAATCCGACAAAGATACGTGCAATGTCTCACTGTTGAGTAGATTCCAATCGAATACACCGTCATCGAGATCCCCATTGTTCTTCATGACTTTGGCGAATAGTTCACGCAAGAACTCATAGTCAGGTGTCTCCTCAAAGCCAAGTTTGCGAACGTAATTCAAATAGATACCAAACTCCTCTAAGGTGGGGGTCAATGGATAAATTCAGGGAAAGAGGTGGACTGCCATACCTGGGAAGCCCTCACAAAGTTCCTTTATGGGCGTGGTCTGTTTCTTCTCTCCTATCTTCTCGTACTTCTGCTTGTTGGTAGCCGCCTTGAGGCCCTGCCACGGAAGGCTTCCGCGCAGGAAGTACATGAAGACGTGACCTAATGCTTCGAGATCATCACGCCGTGATTGTTCTGTAAAGTCGTGCTCAACTCGGCTCCTATTTCAAAAATCTTCGAGTGACATACCTCGCCCCAAGTGAGTATTGATGCTCATGTACCGGGCTGTACCACTCAGACTCTTTCGCTCTCGGTAAGGAATATGTTGCTTCGTTTTAGGATCACGATATTGTTTCGCCATTCCAAAATCAACCACATGGACGACTGTGCAGCACGTTGAGCGAGAAATTAACGGAGATGGAGTTGCCACAGTACACACCATTGGATCCCTTAGTTCCAGGTCGTCCAACCAAGAAATTGTCGGGCTTGATATCTCGATAAATCAAGTTCTTGTCATGTATTGTCTGCACGCGGGAAATCTAAAAACAAAGAGGAAAAGCTGTCAGCGATGCAAGGGAGACACGAGCCAAGTTAACGTACCATCTGACGAGCGGCCATGCATACTGTCTTTATCGAGAACTTCCTTCCACACATATCGAACAAATCTTCCAAACTAGGGCCTAAGAGGTCAATGACGAGGATGTTGTGCAGGCCTTCTTGCCCAAAGTGGTATATCTGAGGGATACCCGCTAGGAACGCAGTCAATGTGTCAGCACGAGCTCGACTGTGCGGAAAGCAGTCGAACTCACTGCACCCTGCAAGGATACGATATGAACGACATTCATCGCGCAGTTGGGGTGCTTCGGCTTTTCGAGGTTCCTGAATAGGTTTTGTCAATATGTTATGCACGACAATGAGTGCCCTGGAACGCACAAACTTGATGGCCACAGTCTGAGAGTTTAGCAGGTTCGTTCCTGTACAGTAATGAGACGTCAACAGGAACGACTATTCGAAAAGGTGCTAGGCATGCCTTCAAAGATTACGCCGAAGGAGCCTTCACCAATTTTCTTGCCAACTCTGTAGTGAACACCGACAACATTGGCGGTAGACGATGAATGGGAGTGAGAAGTCATGAACGGGAGGTATGGAGGGGAGAAGGAAGAGAACGAGCGGAAGGGCCGTAGGCCTCTGGAGGGACGATGATGGTGGAGGCTACAACAAAGGTGCTTCGGAATCGGTCAAATCCGAAATGGTGCTACTCAATTTGGTTATCGCCGGCAGACCGGCCTCGTTGCAAAGGCGCTTGGCGGGCGCTTATTTAAATAAGTACAATAACACAGACAATGCCACAACTCCCAAGCTGGCGAGAATACCTGCTGTCCCGCTAGAATACCCTGCATCCAACCAGTCATCGGTGGTAGAGCCCGTCACCTTCCAATGGTCCTTCTTAATCGCTCTTGTCATCCACCAGAATAGGGTAACTGGCCCCGGAAACGTTGCGATCAATTTGCTCTGACGCGTGTTTGCGACATGGTAGTAGGAATTACATTCCTTCCACACAGAGTCGTCAAGACGCCCTTGAACCCAGTCGTTATAGTCTCCGCAAGCTTTTTCTGTGACTATTCGACTCCAGCTCAACCATATATCTCGTGAAGCGAAGTCAAAGGATGATACACACCTTCTATGGACCGAATCTTCCCCTCAAGTACTGGCTTTATCAGGCGGATAGCCATCTGTATCTGCATCATGATATCAACATCTGAAACTGGGTCCATTCAATGAAGAGATTAACCTGGCACTCCTCGCTAAAAATGACTGATGCATGGCCAGTCGCCACATTCGGGCCTGGAGTGAAAGTGAACCGTAAGCCTTTGAAAAGCCTAGAAACATGCAGTAAACGGTGTAGCATACCAAGAAGAACGAAAAGGTTGGGAAACTTGGGAATGGCGGACCCCAGATAGGCTGTAGCCCCTCCTTGGGAGCGGAAATAATCGCTCATCATCATCCCATTGACTCCTTTAGCATTGAAATTGGGTTCCTAAGGGTGATGCCTTCATCAGCTCATTATGGTGAACAAGAGGTGCGTCCAGGCCTACCACAGAGTACCCTGTTCCAAATATAATAACCTAGACTCGGGCATCTGGATCAGCGAGTATTTCAAAAACGTTTGGAAGAACCCACGTCGAGCGGGACAACGTCTCCTGAACGTAACCGGAGCCCCTCTGGCACGACTGAGTCTATTGGTTCCCATTTCACCTCCACGTTCGGTTGGCTCAGGGCCTTCAAGTAGTCTGGGTCAATAATCAATCTCTTGCATCCAGGGGCTATATCCCGCGTAGAGTTGAGCATAACTTGGTAAGGCCGGGAGGACTGGCCCGTTACTTACGATAACTAGGAATCATCGACTTCCTTATATCTTTGGGAACATTCTTGGCGATGTAACGCGTCAAAAACTACTCAGGCAATACAATCAGCGCTGCAAACTCGAAAGAAGAGTCATAGATGCTTCTTACCCGTCTGACAATCGCGAGTAACCTCTTGTTGGATTTCCGGAAGATGAGATACACCAAATCGCTCTGGAGTCGATGTGATCAGGTCGATAGAAACAAAAGCCATTGACAGGACTGACTGTTGCCATGAGCCAGCTTCTGTACAATCGCATTACGCCGGGAACATACGCAAAGGCCCATTGTAGGATGCGCGGGTACGATGGGTTTCGCTATGTGAATAACAGACTGAGCTTACAAGCTTCCGATCCATAAAGGTGTACACTAACCCTTGGTACAAACCACTGAGGGGTTCTGCAGAAGTTTACCACTTGCACTGAAGGATCTGAAGCTATAACAGGGACGAATTGAGCGCTGCAATAAAGCAATTCAGGTCTCCGCGGAAGCGGTAAACGGTCGACAAGCACACGCACGCTGAGCATCCATTCCCAATAACGCCAACTCGTTTCCCCTTCAGCTCAACGTCGTGTCTCCACCTTGCCGAGTGGAAAGCAATCCCTTTGAAGACTTCGGTTCCCGGAACGTCAGTTGGATACATCGGGCTCATGAACCCCCCAATAGCATAAATCAAGACCTCCGTGATCGTCTCGCTCTCCTTTCCCGTGGTTTCGTCATGCAGGGTAAGTGTGTATCGACTGTCCTTGCTATCCCAAAAAGATTGGGTGACCGTGGTATTGAACACCGTATGCCGCTCGAGTTCATATTTATCGAAGAGATGCTGCCAGTACGCCTTGATTTCGGGTTGAGATACCAAATACGACGACCAATTCGGGTTGAGTTCAGTTGAGAGACTGTACCAATGAGCAGGAACATCGACACCGCAGCCTTTTTAGGAGTTATGAGCGTTGAATACTAGCATTTTGTGCTATACGCACCGGGATAAGTGTTGTCCTGCTCAATGCATCTTTATCAGAAATGCTCTCATAGCACGACACGGGTAACTCTACTTACCCGCCATGTCCCTCCAGCTCTAGCAAAAACAATTCAGTGGACACAAGTAGGATAGCAGTGGGGTGTCGACTCACGAGGAGGCTCTCTCATATATCTGCACGACGCGTCAAAAAAATGAACAAGCCGCGCTAGTCGAGCACGCACCGTAAAATTGTCGAAACCGAGCTGTTTCCGAAGCGCTATTGCTGTAGAAATGCCCGCAAGTCTGAAATAAGCGTCAATGGACAAGTTAAGCCCTTTTCGGTGGAAGTACCGACCCGGCACCGACGATTACAACTCGGGGACTATTCTTTTCGCCGCCATTCTGTGCCATCGAGGTAGATATTCCCGTTCCGGGTGCAATTAAGAGTGAACGAGGGGAAGTTCGATAGGGTATGCACTATTCGCGATGTAACTGGTTGAAATTATACCATGCTTGAAACGCATGTGAATACTTCTAGCTTTCATAAATCTTCATCAGATGATCATCCGAGCAGGGTGATTCCGACGGATGCGTTGACAGTCCGTTGGAGACGCCCGGAATTAAAAATGGAGTGGAGAATTTCTCACGACATATCCTTGAGGAGACACGCAAGCTGCGGGAACACGAAAGCAAAGTGGATATCTGATGGTACAAGTCAACAACAGCAAAGGTATATGATTACGAGGTTAATGTCGATGAAGCAAGGAGTAGGGTGGCACTGTCTGAAGGAGGTGAGGTCGCTAAGCGAACTCGAAGCTAGAGCTGGTAGCCTCAGGTACATGGGTAAGGGAAAGTTGTTGGTATCTGGTCTCCCGTCAGTTAGGAAAGCGGGGAAAAGAGATGATTGATAGGCTTACGGCTCGGAATTTTGATGATAGTAGAAACCACTCATGGTCGCAACTGGCGGAGGTTGTCGGCGAGTAGCTGAAGTCGAGCGCCCTCGCCGACGAGCGCTAGAGTCTCGGCGTCGACGTGGGTAGTCTACCTTTGGTGGAGATGAGAGGGCGGCAGGATCCACCTCACCGTGCTCAGGCGTCAAAGGCAATTCATGCTCGGGACCTTTGGAAGTCGAAGGGTTGAAATCGACACAGACATAATAGAAACCTGCGATCAAAAACAGCAGCGTTTCATATTGTCACTTCGAGTCATCGAAGGTACAACACTTACCAGCAAAGCTTGCACCACTAATATCCTGTACTCTGTGATCGGGGACCAAAAACCGCTCCTTCCATCTCATGAATACAGCACCTCGATCCCTGTCGCACATCGTCAAATTTGGTTTCTGCAGCTCGTTCTTGACGTGTCGGAATGCGGGGAACCGAGACCAATGAACAAGATCCTCCTGCTCAGTAGCGCCCCAGCTCTCCGTCATGAACCCATATCGGCTTCCTATTATCTCTGCATCGAAATAGGTGGTCAATTCTGGCCAATCTTGTGTCAGACCACAGATCCGCAGATACCCGCAAAGGAATGAAGATGCAAAGTCGACGTCCTAACAGCAATCTGAGAATTGATGTTAGGCGGAAATGAAATCTCGATTACGCACCACGATCGTGACATTGACCTCGTAACTATTCCTTCCGCTCTTCTGAGTTCCAGCAAACGTTGCTCCGGGGTATAGACAGTGATGCCCTTGGGACCGAACACGCAGATGGGTGATGTCCGTGAGTGGACTCGGAGAAAGATATGACCGATTGTTCCTCCGTTGATAGGTGGCGGTCGAGGACAAAGATGGCACTGGTGGCTGAGAAACGATTGGGTGGGCTGTGACGTTCACGTTGACCGAGGGCAATGATGGCCGAGCGGTATATGAGGAAGGAATGGCGTCTCTCTCGCGATACAAGGCATCAGATTGAGATGGAAATTCAATGTTGGATGATATGGGGGCTATCGCGACGTTGGCCTCGAATGTGCGCCTTGTTGTGCTATCACGCGGGGGATACTCTCCGTATTGCGGGGTCGTCCGAGGTTCGGCATCAACGACAGCATTCTGCTGGACGAGTGGGGATCGTTGCGGAGTTCGGGAGCGATTTTGGTTCTGGCAACCAGAACAGAGAATAGCTTCTGCTGCTGGAACAAAAGCGCCAGCGCCGTGGTCGATAGAACAGTGACACTGAGCACATTGCTTGACTTGTGTTGGAAGTGTTTCGGGTGGAGGAACTTCACCGAGGGTGTACTCTGAGGGCATGTCGGAGAATTTGGGGGATGAGGGGAAGAGAAGAGAAGAGAAGGAGCTTGAGCTGCTGGTTTTGTGTACGAAGGTTGAGGTTGCAGACTGAGGCTAGGCTGAACGGGTTCACGTGAACACTTCTGCCGCTCAGCATCCCTGCAGGGCAAATTCGGCTCGGAATTTGCCAGCCCCTCCGTCCTCAATTCATAACCACTATGATCCTTCTCGATTCACTCAAATCTTATTTACTTGTTCTCTCAACCCAGCCGCTGTGGATAGCCCTCAGAAAGGCCCTCCTCTTGCACGAGAAGCGCTGGGATGGGCTGTGCGGAAAGCACCCGCAGGAATCCTGTGCTCACCGTTGACCTATTCTATATCATTAATTCAGGTGGCGTCTATGCTTCTGAATACATTGGTCCCCAATCATCACATCATCAAAATCTCTCTTCTTTTGCTGTTGTGACCGACGTTTCCTGCGTTTGACTTGATGAACGTTCAGCTGCTCTCTGGAAATTCTGATCCCTGTGTTCCTGCCCCCTGGCCTACGATCTTTGGTCTTGTAATTAATTCATTCATTCACTCCACTCGAAGCCAATCTCCGGCGGATGATAAGAGTACAGCAATGTGGCGGCTCTCTCCGGGTCTTTGCATTATCCTCCTGGCAGGCTATGGGCACTGCGCAAGTTACAGGCCACGGGACGCCCCGAAACGGCCAGCACCAGTAGCAATTTGTCGCAAGTGCGAATATGCCGTTCAGAAATCGGAATTCTTTCGGATAAATCACCGACGGGTCGTTCGCTGTGTCGGGTCTACCCGTCTGGACAGAGCCCGAGTCTCCCCATTGTCCGTCGAGACAAACAGCAATGCTTCAGGACCCTCCATCCGAAAATGTTCCATCCAGTTCTCGACCCGCCTCGACGCCTCGAATTTTCATCAATGTACATATTCCTCAGGATCTACCCGTGCCTTTGACCTTGATGCCCATCTGCCGAGTTTTGCGTCGACCGGAGGCGGGAAAACTTCTATTTTCTCAGTTGCGATGATGTGTACCAATTAGCTTGTCGGTGATTGGAATCTAACGACTTTGAGATATCGATGCTCACTACACGCATATCAATTGGTGATGTATCGTACTACGTATTCTTTGCTTTGAGACCGAGGTGAAAACGTCTCTGTTACCTGGTTTTCCTCAGAATCTATGTAGTATGCCTTTCATGGCGTCATATCATAAGGGTCGCCACCACTTCATTAGAGCCTGGCAGCTCGAATTATTCACCCACCCGGAGTTCCCGCCTAGGGCGTGGACCCTGTCCGTATCTGTTTTTCCAATCCCTCTCCCAGCCCCATGAGATTCGTCGGTGATTCCTAAACAGTCCGAACCCACATCGATTGTCGTAGTAGTCATTCTCGGATACATACATCCGTGGTCTATCATCATTTAAGAGTATTCAAAAAATCAGAATAAGTGGGTAGCGTGTGTACGGTATGGCCGGCGTATGTGAGTGGTGTATAGTATATAATGCGAAGTGGATCAATCATCGCGCCTACGCTTTACCATTCTGCTTTCCATCCTCGGACAACGTCTGTTTTTCTCCCTTCGATTCCACCTGGTCTCCTTGCGCCGTATTCGTATCGGATGGTACCTCGCCTGGTCTCGGGCTCGATGAGGATGAGCTAGCGGGCACTCCTTTTGCCTCGTTTTCCTCCACCGTCGCCTCTTCTACCTTCTCTCCTTTCTCGACATCATTTCCACGCACGATAGTACGATCGAGGGTGTATCGACGTATGAAAAGAGCTAATCGTGTTCGTCAGCGTTGAAGGTGAGGAAGAGACGTTCTAGCTCTGAAACACGCACACATCAAGAATCCCACACCTATGACCGGAGTGGCGACAATCCATATCGTGCTAATGGACTTCGCATACGCCTGTATGACCTCCCCTCTCACAGTCGCATCCTTCGCATACCACATGAAGTCAGCGACCCAAGACACACGACTAGTTCAAAGGGCTTACCGCGATATTTTTGAGCTGCCTGACGCTCTGACTGAGGTTGGCACTCGAAGTGTCAATCGGGACGTTTTGAACCTTGCTCAATTTATTCTTCAGGGTCTGTTATTGCAAACTTAGAAAGTCTAAAGGGGTGAAGAAAAGGAGGTCAACTGACACTTGACCAGATAGCCTGCCCGATTGCAATTCCTACGGTCCCGCCTAGTGTTCTGATTAAAAGTCAGCGATTGAGATTGCTCCAGCTCACGAAACCGTGGTCCTACCGGATAAACCCAAACGCGCCAGTACTAGTAGCCATATCCTTTAGAGGCATAGCAGCTTGGAGTCCAATGAGCGGGGTCTGCTCTGAAGGTCAGTCAAACCGGAAACTGGTAGGATTCTGGAAAACGAACTTGGAAAAGTGCTCCGATCCCAAGTGCCGCGACCAGAGGAAGCACAAGTTGTTCCGCGCTGGAGTCCAACCAAGTCAGAAATCCAACCTCTCCGAAAGGCAGCCCAAAGCAATACGTACAGACTAGAATAACCGTCCAGCATTGTCATTAAACCATAACCGAGAGTGAAGATTGCCCATGAGATCCACATGACAATCCTGTATTCCTTGAACCTCGAGACAATGATGCCGGAGATTGCGGAGACAACAGCGCCTCCGAGGGAGAAAGGAAGCATCCTGTCCATGAATACATCAATGTCTTCGCCTCGTTGTACAGATTCATGAACACGCACTTGACACCAGCACCAGTTGCCGAGGCTCCCAGCACCTGGTAATAGAGCGGAAGGTAGTACGCCCCTGCGAAAAAGCAGATCCCGTGGAAGAAGACTGTGATAAGAATAATCGAAGTGGTACGGGTCTGCACATGGATCAGGGCCGGCATGTCGTCGAGCTAGTGGGA
>JANHQD010000063.1:0-33784 GCA_024721195.1 Marasmius sp. AFHP31
GTGACAGGATTGACTCTGTTGTTCTGGGCTGTCCCCGGACATCGACTATAGTGCGGTCTGTTGGATACACACCTTGACGACACTTTCACGACCCTTCTCTCATTATCACTATGTTTATTGCCAGCAAGTTCCCCTTCACTTTCTGTAGTAATTCCTATCGATCATGTTATCGTTTTGCATGATGCAATGTTGATCAGCTAGTCGTTCCCCCTCCCGTTTTCTAGGATACCCCCACCCTATCACACCTTACACTCCTTTTATTCTTTCTTTCGCGAATCTCTCTTCTTGATTTCTTTGTGCTTATGTTGAACGGTGTATTCATTGAAGTTCTCGTACCGTAGGTTGGTTTTTGCGATTCAGCTTTCATTCACATACATACTACAACTCTATATATCGACCAGCTGGCAAGATTCGGATGTCAAGCGACGTGGGCTTAGTGTCTGCTTCCGCTCCAGGTAGAGTAGCTTTACATTATATTTAGACGATGCTGCTTGTAATAGGTCGAGGGGGTCGATGAATCATGACATTTCGATTTGGATGGGACTTCTTCGGTGTGTATGTGGTCTCTGATTCGGAACGTATTCCAACAACCACTATGATCAAAGTTGGTACAATCCCCTTGTAATTCGGGAATAAGCTTGCGGCGGGGGCGAAGCATATCATGGGGAGACTCACAAAAAACTGGGCGACGCAGTCCTGTACCAGAAGCTGGGCGGGAGGAGGGGGGTTTCAGATTGCCCTGCCCGCGTCTAAAAATCCAAAAGACCGCACTCACAGCTGCGCCTTCGGTAGATCTTTCGAAACAGAGTATCAGGAAAATAACGAAGCAGGTTGAATTGAATGCCCCAGTTCCAAGTCTACAGGAGTGGGTGTTAGTCAGAGATCTGAGGCTTGCTAGTAGCTCACTTACACGATGGCGAACGCTCGACTCGATCTTCGCTGCAAATCTGGTCCGATACTTCGCCAGTATTTCTTGTTGACCCGGCGAAGGTAATACAGGCGACCAGCTGACCAGAAAGAGAATGACTTAACACCGAGAGAATCGTGCTTTGTTGCGGACTTACCAGTCATGAGGGTTGCATAGAGATTGGTGACCAGGGAGAGTGCAAAGAAGGACGGCCCAGGCTGAATAGCTGGACACTCCTCGGAGATATCCGCGACTCCCACCACTTGTAGTTCAGAAGAAAGCCGGGCTGTGAGTGAGGAGGTGACTTTGTAGGTTTAATGCACCTACTCGCAGTTATTAGAAGAAGCACAGCTCCCGGGATGATGCAATAAGTCTCGAAGTCCCAGATTGCATAGCACCGGTACACCTGCGAATAAATCCTCGATCAACCTGAGTGCACCGATGATTAGGGGAAACGAGAAAGAGACTCGGACGTACCACTAGGGCATCTGCAAAGAAGCTGGTAGAACATCGATCATCACACCGCGGTGTAAACAAGTTCGAGCTCTTACCCGTTCATAACGTATGCGAATGTTTTGGGGGTTATCAGGTTAGGCCATGGTTTTTCACGGTGTCCTGGGCATAGTGGGGGCCCCTGGGAGTCGTCTCTCTGAGGACATTTGTCTCCTTTGCAGTGTCTGAGGTGACCCGGTCAGACCATTTTCATACGATAGCACAAAGAAAGAAAAAAGTAAGCTCACGATGGGTTCGTAAATCGTTTCAGGGACCCTTCGAAGACAAATAAAATGTGCATTGTAGAGAAAACAAAGATGAAAATTGCTGTCACCAGGAAAACAGCATAGCCCGGCCTTTTACGTCGCAATAGGATGTATATGCAAAAGCAAAACAGCACGGTATGAAATCCTGTTCGTGGTAAAGCGCTGTTAAGGTGTGTCTGAGGGAGTGCTCTGAGCTCACCATAGAATACTGTTTCCAGCTGCGAGCAAAATACATGTTAGTCAAGGCTGATAGTTGAGCAATGCGAGATGAAGTTTATTCACCCATAGTGAGATGAAGAATGCCTGTAGAGTCGACGATGAAATGCTATAAATAGGCTAAGGGATGAAGTAACGCACCTTTTTGCCCAGCGGCATTCCACCCATGGTTCGATAACGAATGAGGGGATCCAGTCTCCTGATCGCAGAAACTCACCCGACAGGTCCTATTATATATCAGCAACGTCCATAGCCATCAGCCAATGGAAGAAGCTCAGCCAGATCATCGGATGTATCGCTGAGCAACAGTCAAAATTCAAGAGGCTGTCCTGGTATCGGGAGTGTACATTAGTGTATAGGATTAGTTGGTTCTGACATGATGCTGGGATGATACCGGGAGCCTGTACGTCTCTCACCTCAGGATTGATTAATAGTCATATTTGAATGGGTATGAGGAATCCTTGACACGAACTCGGATCTACATATATCGACTTAGATACCCATAATATTATGTCTCATCTAATCCCCCGAGAAATACTCCGGCAAGATGTAGGTGAGCTTCTTGTAGTCCTCAGGGTTTTGTTGGGAGGAGCGGGGCATTATAGAAAGCTTCATAGTCCCAACTTCCTCGAGAAGCGGATTCGATATGATGCCTTCTGTGGTGGTATTTTCTGATTGGCTCAACGCGCGATACAAATCTTCCAGAACAGATGCTGCAACATGACGTGACGTTTCCGCGTTTGCTTGCAAGGTCTTGAACACCTCAGCAGTGGTCACCGCTTCGGAGTGAGGACGCCATGAGTCGTAATCAGTTGCCGTCGCAATGAGGGCATAGCTGGAACCCGACGAGTGGTAACGGAAATCAGCGCGCCAGCAGATCAGATCAACATCATGCATACCTCAGCTCAGCTTCCCTTGCCAATTTTGCCTCGGGAAGGACGCTCATGTTGATGATATCACCTCCCCATTGCCGGTACATGATGCTCTCCGCCCTCGTAGAGAACTGGGGTCCCTCCATGCAAACTATGCATTTTCCCGTGAACAACTGCACCCCGCGTCCTTCCGCTTCGAGAGCATTGCGGATTTTACCCTCCAGCCACTGGGTAAGTTTGTTACTGAAAGGATCACCGAATCCAGCGTGCGCTACGACAGTGGTCCCTTCAAAGAAGGAAGCGGGTCGAATACCCTTTGTCCGATCGATGATTTGGTTTGGCAACACGAAGGACCCTGGCGCGATCTCTTCTCGTAGAGAACCAACGGCAGAGAACGCAAGGATCACTCGTACGCCGAGAGACTTGAGAGCCGCGATGTTGGCACGAGCCGGCACCGCAGAAGGGTGAATGGTGTGACCTTGACCGTGTCTAGCGAGAAAGGCAATTCTGGTCCCAGATGGAAGGGATGAGATGGTTATCGGAGAACTTGGGAAACCCCATGGCTTTGGAGAATGTCAGAGCTCTGATCGTCTCGGAGCAAAGAAAGTACGCACTGTCTCTGGATTGACTGTTTTTCTGGATACTGGGGTTAATACTGAGACTCCCGCCTTGTCAAGAGGGATCGATCCTACTCAAATGTGAGATTGTCCAAGTGGTATAGACCACTTCCACCGATGACCCCAATAGAGACTGAGCGTTGTAGTGAGCATAATCGAGAAATGGGTGAAAGTAAGCTAGGCTGACCGTTCTCGCCAGAAGACATGCTGAAGGCTGAAGCGCTGAAGTTCAAGTTGGTCACTTGGTGGTTCTGCAGATCAGGATACGTGGGAAATTAACTGGTGGACTGAAAAAATTGATGGGCGATGGACCATCCCGGTCCGGGGCCACATGTGCACCTGCTCTCTACAAGGCCAGCGTGGTCTGTGAACCAGTATCAAGGACCATCGACGACCAGGTCTGTACCCTTGTGCTCGTACTGCTCTGGTCCCATTCCATGGAACTTTCGAGCTCTAACATGTCCTTGCTTCATAGATTCGATGGCAGCTGTTCGTCATGTTTCCGAACTGGAGGATGACCTGAAGCGGACGATAACCATTGTCTTTTGGTATAATGTTCGTGAGCGGTCGATTTTTCTGTTCCGTTCTGCGAATTGACGGAACTGGGCTTCTCATAGGCCAACACTGAGCCTCTCCGTCTCCAACAAATTGCCCCTCAGTTTCCTCTATTCCAGCTCTCGCGGTTATCTTCTCTCGTGACCGACCTTGGACTAGCAGACAACTCGTATCTGGATACCTATAATCCCGAACTCGGTCGATGGGAACAGCATACTATCTCAACTATTCGAGTCGTGCAAACCAATCAGCGGCTGCTGTATCGTATTAGGCGAAATTTGTTGAGCGGGCTACGCGAAGATGAATGCCTCACATTGGACGAGGAAATTGATCTTCAACCCCCTCCTTCCCCTTCCAACAAACGGATTGCACGAGAGGACGAACAGAGTACCATTTCCAAGAAAAGGTCTATTCCTGAACATCACCCCTCGCCAACAACCTCGACATCAGATCCACCCGGGACGTCCATGACAACCACTGAGAGGACACCCCCGGCGTCCCCTACTTTGACTTTGTATCCCAAGTCACCAGACAGTGCCGGCGGATACACCTTCCAATCGCAGGGCTTCTACACTACCCCGACTCCTGAAGTAGTCACGCTTCCCATGTACCTTGTCAACCCACGAGCAGAACCGTCTCGGGTTCCCTATTATTCGCACCCGCCGCTCAAGCGGTGGCCGAACGACTACACCGTTTCGCAGCTCGGCCAAGGATTCAGCGCCCTAGAGGCACTATGTTCGCACTCGCATGTGATGGTCATCACTCCCGAGGGTGAGAGGGTCAGCGTGGCAACGCCGAATATGTCGCAAAAGGTGGCCTTCGAAAGAGTGTTCGGTTCCCGTTACGTCAAGTCTACCGTTTGCCGCCATCGCGGCGTCTGGAGAAAAGCCCCTCGCGAGATCCGGGAAGAGTTTGAGAGTTACGGGGATGAGGAGCGCGGTTCATGGGGTGAGTTTGTGCGGAGAGTAGAAGGCAAACCCCCAGGAAAATCTGCACATCCGCAGCAACAGACTCAGATGCTTGGGCCTCCTCCACAAGTCGACCCCCAGATCATGCATTCCACTCAGCCACACAACCCGGCAGTGATGAACATGTCGAATGCCGTTCCGCAGATGCCTCTCTCTGGTCACGAAAATCTCATCTTCCACTCTCCCGGTCTGAATCTCATGGGTAACCTTTCTCAACAACCGCAGCAAGCATCTAGGGAGGGTGCTGTCGTAGACGGAGAACTTCATAAGGAGAAGGACTCGAGTGCGTTCTACAGGTTAATGCCGTGAACAATCTCTTACGTTCTGAGATAGGCGGGTCCCCTCCAGATCAAAATTCTCTCCCGCATCCACCTCAGGGCCCTCCAACCAGTACGCCTCTTTCCTTTGTAGCAAAGCACAAAGCTGATGGCCGGAACACAGCTACACTGAGCTACGAGTCTTCTCTAACGGTATCCCACCCTCCCGTCGGCATGCGGTGATATATATCCAATGTATTTTGTAATTTATTCACTTTGTAAAATAGCATCTTGGGCATCATCGCAGTCATTTGGACAGAATATCATGGTCTGGTTGAAACACCAATATTTCGTTATGCATCTCCAGCCCTTTACAGCCTCTCTATCTCAAGGCTCGCAAGTAAGAACGCAGCTACTCCCTTCAAGTCGTTGAGGTTGATGGCCTGACTGACATAATACTGTACCACAACCGTTAAAACTTAACGTTCCTCCGATGAACAATGGTTCGGACCACTCACATCAAAGTCTGCATTCTGATCGAGACTTCCGACCTAGATTGCCCAGGCGAACCTTGTCAGCCGTACAAGCTGCGTACTTTGTGGGCACACTTACAACAACCGTGTTCTGCCAGTCGAACGTCCCATCGCTCTTCGGAGTGACCCAATTCGTGGTAGCATAGTCGTAGGCCTTCCTCGCTGCTTTCACAATCGTACCATCGGTGTCGCTGACATAGCCCAATCTAACCGCCTTCAACAATGAATAGATGAACATGGCGGTGCCGCTACTTTCGAAATAGTTCTTCGCCCGACCTGGTTGCGTGATGACGAGCCACCAAGCACCGGTGGTTGGGTCTGCTGCGTCGCGTACATGGGGTGCGAGTGTTTTGAGGATGTTGAGTATCGTGGAGTGGCCGGGGTTAGAAGCAGGTATGATTTCGAGAACGTCGACGAGAGCCATCATGTACCAGCCTGTGGGCGGTGTGAATTCTTTTATTCGGATGGAATGCATGGAAAACCTGATCACCGAGTGCTCGATCCCATACCTCTGGACTGTGTCCACGATCAGGCGAAGCCCAAACGGCAGTATGAGAAAAGTCGTAGCCGTGGTATAGAAGACCGAAGCTATTGGGAGCTGTCGCGTTCTGGAGCGTATTCTCGAACATCAGCTGGAATTGCTGTGTGATATCTGCCCAAGCTGTAGTATTATCGGGTTCCAAGTCTGCGGTGTATTGTGCATAGAATACCTCGCCCATGTAGATGCCATCGAGCCAACCTGAGAGGCTGGTGAGTAACGTCGTCAAACCCTTTGTACGATCCGAATTTTACCCTGATTAAAATAGCGCAACTTATGCCAAAATTGCCCTTGAGCGGTCCGCGGGTGTGATTCGAGTTGGCTCCTGAAAACATCGGCTGCTTTCTTGTATTTCTCTTGCTTCGTCTGCTGATATCTGTACTCGCCAATTCAATCAACGATGCATCTTGACTTCAAATATCCACATACAGGTACAAAAATGTTGGGCCAACTCTAATGTTTGCAGAACAGGGCGGTCAGAGCTCGGTGGAAACGCGACGGTGAGCTTGAAGCACATACCTGATCGGATCGAGCGAATAGTCGGTAAGTCTGTTGAACGTGAACCTAGTGAGTATTGGAGGGACAGTAGAATGGGAGAATCACGAACGTGTAGCTTCCATGAGGAGTTCCGTCTTCAGTAACGACGTTATCGACCGCACTTTGAATGTACTCAAAGTAGGTCTGATTCCCAGTCAGCTCGTACAGCTGTCTCAACCCCCATTGCAGCTCCCCGTGCTCGTAAGAGATAAGTGGGCTGGATCCTGACAAGCCATTGCCTTGTTTACGAGCAATCGCAGAGTCTGCAGCCCAGACGGCGTAGGATTGGGGTCTCGCCGCCGCAAGACCGAGTTGTGTGTTCAGGAACGTAATAACTGGGAGAACTTTGAGAACCAGCATCGTGAGCCAAGAGTCATGAGTGCAGAATGCCCCGAGGTTTTATACTGCTCCGTGGTTATTTTAAGCTGGCGGTCCGCTCAGTTTAATGAAGGTCATTCGACAAAATGGCGAAGAACGAAAGGGCCTTGTTCTCATTGCATGCGTTTCGATTGAATTGATAGGCGGAGAATACTGAGGAGACAATCCTGAGAGCGGTCTAGGAATCGATCTGTTGACGTTCACATATGTATGTTCGAGAGAAGCACTCACATCAGGATCCTGAGCGTGATTTGGTCGTTCCTTCAGTTCTTCCGACCCAGTGAGACAATCCACCACAACTCTAAAATTGAGTAGCACCAAGTGAGTCCCGCGCAGAGAAATGGTAGTGGATAGTCTTAAAAGGTGGTGATCAACCCAGATGAGAAACAAGTTGGACTTCTGAGTTTCCCATGCATTGAGACGCGTAGAATTGTGAAGTTGACGCATCGGTGTCGGCTTGGGCAGAGTTAAGCTTCAAATGAGAGCCTCGAATCACTTTCGGTAGACACCTTCAGGCTAGATTGACGATGGATTGCTAGCTGGATATTGTTCCAGTGCAACTTGGAGGTTCATAAGGAGATAATGCAGGACTCAGTTAGCCGCCGGCTATTCAATATTCAATCATCGTCATCGGCAACCACGAGGCTGTTTCGTCCTGTTTCGTCGCTGCCGGTTTCCCCTACCTGCACACCATTGCACACGACCGACACCTTCAAGTCATTGAAGCATGTAAATACATCTCCTGCATTCTTAGCACGATAATATGGCGTCGACACCGACCACAACACCCGTTCACCATCACCCTCTCTCACCCAACGATGTACCATCGGGACGGTCGCGCAGGAGCCGAGGGGGAAATACGCCTGGAACCGACTCCAAGACAGCGCAGGATTCGAATTACTTCACTCTCAAAACACAGCTTGGGAAGGAAGGGAACAATAACACGCACTCCGACTGGGATGGTAGCGTGCGGCGGCTGGCCAAGCTCAAAAGAGAGACTACCGCCAGGAAATCATCAGGATCATCTGCGTCTCTCCCGGATATGTTCAATAGGAAGACGTCGACATCCCAGAGTGATTCGCGTAACGCTCCTCTCATCATCGTTGCCAGCTCGTCTAGTTCGGACCAACCAGCGGAACCCTCAGAACCTTCGTCTTCCATTACCTCACAGATTCTGGCTACCAAGTGGCATGAGTACTCGGATGAAGCCATTCAATCCGCGATTTCGAATATCAGCTCCTTGTCCTCCCCAGCAGACGGCTCAAATCATCCATATCACTCTGTTCTACGTACTCTTTCATTGGCATTGAGCAACATGTCGCGTGTGAGGGTGGAATTGGAGGAAAGGAGGAGGATATTAGAAGAGAGAGAGTTAACGAGACGACAGAGAGCTGAAGAGTTGCTGAGAGAGCTTATGCAGCCGAGCGAGAGGGATATTGTGACACGCGTAGTGAAGGAGATTTTCGCTGACGATGAAGCTCAAGGAGAAGAAACCCTCGATAATACACGCGAGGTGAAGAAGCAACAATCTTTCATGGTATGTTCTCTGTGCGCACATTTCTATTGGTCATGCTCAGTGGTGATAAAACAGTCTCTTGTCGATTCTCTGTCGGAGGCGCTCGCCGATGAAACCCATCTCTCTCGGAGCGCACCTAAAGATGTGCCTTTCCCCACTCAGATCGCACCTCAGTCCTCCAATGATACCGTCCTCAATCCTGAATCCCAAAGCGTCCTCGAGAGGGACTCGGATTCGATCTCCGTCGCATCACGGGTGTCGAGGACTTCAATATCCTCTCAGGTATCTAGGGTCTCCAAAGCTAGCGAGACAGCCGCTGCTTCACGTGTTCCTTCATCCGACCGTTCCTCTTTTGGAGATTGGATGGGCGGTCTATCACTCTGGGGGAAAAATAGAGGCCCAAGGGCTAGAGCACAGACGTTAAATGATAAAGACGGACCTCCTGCTTTAGACAGCGTCGCAGAAGTACCACAAGAACCCACGACGCCGACACCGCGGCCCGGTGCGCATCGACGCCGGACGGCAAAAAGCGTTTTTGGCACACTTGGGATATCCATTCTGAATCCGACATCTACCTCATCGTCATTTGCGTCGTCCTCCAAACACGGGAAGTCTGCATCTGTCGCAGAAACAGCGTCCACAACTAAACCTATAACTGAACCCCCAATCGATCACAGCGAGCAGACACATACTGACGATCAGCAATCCCTCAATGAAGATGCATCCATCCGATCCTTTAAGTCTAGTCATACAGTCCATACGACGTATACCTCCCGTACCAACATAACGATAGCGTCCAAATCATCCGGATTATCGTCCCCTGTCCAAGCACTCTTGACGCCAACTTTTGCCGTTGCCGAGGCCCATACAAGCGGCATCAATGCGCCCGCAGGCCTGCCGGACGAGACGATGTCCAGGCAGTCGTCGCAAATGGTACCCCCAATTGTGACCTCCCCTAGTGATTCCGCCACGACGTCCCACCAATCACTATTTCCTGAAATCCCTCTCGCACAACTTCCACAAGGGACCTCCTTGGCTGCTATCATCAACGCTACCCGTGTGATGACCGCAGACCCCGGGAGTGTCTTATCAGATCAGGGCGAAGATACCGGCGATTTGATCAAGCAGCTGGCTTGGGAGTTGGTGAAAAATGCCAGAGAGGAAGAGCTAGAAACAAGGAGACCCATCTTACCTGGCAAGAAGTTATTCAAGGCGGTCAGTGTCGCAGAATCTCCCGTTGGCGAAACATCTCCAGCTGGTTCGTCAGCGACAGTCGGTAGTGGGGATGTCAAGTCGGCCCTGAGCCGTGCTCTCAATTTCGGCACCTTCAGTGGCGGCGAAGAATCGTTCTCTCAGACACCGAGAGCAACATCGAAATCCAACTCTAAATCGAGACTCCTTACATCAGTCCTGGTCCCTCCTTCTTTCGGTGGCGGGAGCATTGCCAGCCCGCTGTTCGGTAGTTTCATGGGAGGAGGAAAGGGTCCCCCCGCTCCAAGCGGTGGCAGTTCCAACGATTCTGGAAATGCCAAAAGTGCGGACGTCCCTCAGAAACCTGCAGCAGACTCCTCTACCGCCAACGCGGCAGGGGCGAGTGGTGCTCTATCTTCGGGAGGCACTGCGCGAGGCAAGAACGCTTCTTCAGTTCCACTCGAATCCATAATACCCGCCTTGGCGAAACCACCCACGCAATATCTTTCCCGGACGTACACGCCCCTCACAGCGCCCGATTTCCGTTTCAACATCCCTCTACCCTCCAGCGCATCGGCCAAGACTGTTTACTTCCACAGCAATGACAGCGAAAAATCAGATGCTCAGTGGTTACTGGATCTGACGGATCGGTTTGGCTTCATGTACGATGTGTCGAAATACGACTTGCTGTTGTTAATGAGGGCCAAGGACTGCCAATGCACAGCACCGGCCTGTTTGACTGGTGTCAAGATTGCGGACAGGGTAGAGGACAATATGTGGCCGGGCGAGGGTGACGACGACGACGAACTTCATAGTCCGGGCGGCCCATCAAGGCGAAAGAGAAAAGATGAAGTGGAGATCGTCAAAGAGAAATGCGACTGCGACGGGTCACCCACTGCCTTCTTCAGGTCACCTTCTCTTGGGTCTCCCACTACTCCTTACGCAGGAGAAGACGCAGACAGCGCAAAGAGTATCAGGAGTATGAAATCTGGTCTTAATGACACGGATACTAATATTCTTACCAAACCGTTGTCCTCAAAGTCTCGCTCGTCTTCGAAACGAACATCCCTCTCGATATCTGCATCCGCATCCGCATCCCTCGCCAATTCACTCGCAGCTTCGTCTTTGTCCCAATCCACCACATCTGTGCTGTCCGTCAACCCAGATACCCCTCGGCATGTGTGCGCGAATGTAGTTCGACGCCTTCTTGGGGATCTCATGGCTATCCACGATGAGCGGCAGCGAGCTCAACGAAAGGAGTGGGATGGCTTCATTAAACAGAGAAGGGCGAAGGCGAAACAGCACTCGTCTTCGTCGTCTTCGAAGCCTCACTCCACATCCGCTGCCGCGATCCTGGGCCTCACGAACAACTATGATGAAGGAGAAGATGAAGAGCTGGACCACAGCGAGGGGCTTATTGGTATTGCTCAGATGGGGCTTTTGAGTGCCAGTGCAAGCCACAATAAAGACGAAAGAAAGGAGTTTGATAAACTCGTCAGAAGAGGCATACCGATGGTCTACCGAAGCAAGGTATGGCTCGAGTGTAGCGGGGCGTTGGAAATGAGGGAACCGGGACTATTCAGGGATCTGTTGGCTGAGGCAGAGAAAGACAAGAATGGTGAAGGGAAAGGCGCTAGCGTCTTGGTTGAGATAGAGAAGGATGTTGGCAGGACTATGCCATTGAATGTGTTCTTTGGCGGTGACGGAGCTGGTGTGGATAAATTGAGGAGAGTTTTGACAGCGTATAGCCGGTATGTTTCTCCTGCGTTCTGATGTTTTCAGCTAAATCAATTCTCTGCAGGCGGAATCCAGCAGTTGGGTACTGCCAGGGGATGAACCTCGTCACATCAACCCTCCTTTTGGTACACGCTGATGAAGAAGAGGCTTTTTGGGTCCTGGCGGCAATTGTGGAAAGGCTGCTCCCAGAAGATTTCTTCTCACCTTCGCTCCTACCCTCGCGCGCATGTCCCATGGTCCTCCTTGACTATGTCAGGGAGTATGTACCAAAGCTGTTTTCGCACCTGATCGATCTTGGCGTCGATCTGCCTGCCATCTGTTTTTCATGGTTCCTGTCGTTATTCACGGACTGCCTTCCTGTTGAGGTACGAATGTTTGGCAAGGCTATTCGGCATCGTTCGCTCATGTTCTCTTTCCCTCTTTCAGACCCTTTTCAGAGTATGGGATGTATTTCTGGTCGACGGTCTAGACGTCCTGTTCCGAATAGCCCTCGCTATCTTGAAGAACAATGAGCAAGAGCTCTTACGCTGTCAGTCTATGCCGGCTGTATACGTTGCATTAGAGAACCTTCCGACAAGGATGTGGGAAGCGGATAAATTATTACAGGTACGTACAACATTTTATCACGCTGGCCTGCGAACAAGTCTCATGCTCTTCCCCTCGCAGTTAGAAGCAGATCTACGGACTTTCGTTTTGCATAATGACTTGGTTCACAAACGGGACTTGCATGCCGCCTCACTCAATCAACTCCTGTCTTGATACACGCACGATCGATTTCTCCCCCTTCGGCTGTTTGGTTTATAGAGTTCTGTTCAAGCTTACGACAATATTTGCTTGTAATTATCGGTACGTCGCATACATAGGAATATTATATTGTATAATAGTTTTTTTCTCCATGCTTGTGAATGCGGGGTCTTTACTATATGTAGCGACGATCAATGGATTGTAATGCCAGGCGAAATCCTCGAGGTAGTTGACAATGAGGGTGTGTCCTGGCGTCGGAGCATCAGAGATATAATCAACCAGCAGCGACCCGTGCAGACAACGTGCAGATGCACGATTCAAATTAGTAGATGATGAGCTTTAGGAGAGATTAGCATTCGAAGCTCGAAAGGTCGCCTGAGGTATAGGCTCTAGATAATACCTGCGACACACTCCGCCCGGCCAGAACTGAATTCAGGATGCTAGTAGTCGATGTTCGAACGGTGAGAGCGCACCCGGCTTGCTAGATGAAGTAACAGTGAGAAAGTGAAAATGAACGACATCGGGGACAGGCGCTCCGTTGATCGAGGAACAATGAATTCACGCTGAAGCAAGTATGGGTATACCGTACAGGTACCGTATGACTTGGTATGAGCGATGGTGTACAACTTGAACAAGCCCGAATTGTAACGTCTGATCCGGAAAAAGCGCCTGCCGGAGACTGCCGCACCGGTCTTCTTCCACGGCCTCACAGCCCAGGACAGCAGACGTTCCCTCGTTGCTGACGCTCTAAGAGCTTCCTTTTCCTCACACTATCATCATCGCTAGGGACAGAAATGCCCGCCAAATACTCCCACGTCAAGAGACGACCGAAAAACGATTCGGCCAAGAAGAATTCTCAGCAAAGTACCGGCACTGGTACTAATAATCAGAAAGACACCCATGGGCGCCATGGGCGTCGTGGACACGACCACGATCATCGACGACATGACCTTGGACAGCACCAGAATCATCGAGCAGTCGGAGCACCGAATCCTCTCGCTGACAAGGGAATTTCGACTACGAGGACCGCCGTTTCACAACTGGAACGCACGATATCGAGGATCCTGCTGTTGAGATACGAGCAAGATATCGCGCGGTTGTTTTCGACCAGAATCTACGCAATATCTCTCGTTCATGTACCGACATTTGTTATGCGCTGCGTTGCATTGGGAGGTCCTGGCTGGGCTGCACATAATGCAGACTGTGATGAAGTGAAGGAATTTTTCCGAGCTGTGTTATGCATGGACATGCGTCAAGCCGGAGAACGTGTCGCAACGAAGAGTATTTTGTGGTCATATACAGCATTGAGGCACTTTGTGAGTCTTCAGATATCTCTCACTGGTTGCTGTTCACGCGACACAACACCCGCCTTAGGCCCTATCAAATAATGTCCCAATATGTCAGAAACGAGGATTACATTCCCTCCGTCTATTGCCGCACTTCGATGGACTTAAAGCTCATCTCGACAGTCTTGAGGCAATGCCCGCACCTGTGTTCAGTAAACCACCTCATCTGAGCTCGCTTCATGAGGGACAAGCAGCCTTGGAAGAAGCATGCGAGATCAAATTTGGTCTCGCTAAAAACAAGTACAAGGACAAAGACAGGAGGGGAAAGCAGAATGGTCTGGATCTATTCCGAGACCAAGCCGCAGCCACCATGGTACCGCCTGAATGGTCGTTTAAAGACTCAACCGATCCAACAGCGCTGGGTCACCCGAATGCGACACCTGAACAAGAGGCTGAATGGAAGCTTCAGGTCCGATTGGGCTATGAACGCGTTGTGCAGACACTGTGGCGTGTTGCAAAAGAATTTGATGTCCGTGGGTATGGGACGTTACTGCGGGAGAAGCTCACTACCAAGTGGTGTGATTGCGGGTGTTCGACGGATCACCTAGGAGAGGTTTGCGAAAGAACGGTCCGAGAGGACGAAGAGGACCGACGGAGGATACGTGAACGTGGAAGCGGAAGGGGCAAAGAACCGGAGAAAGACAAAGAGAACGGCCACAGTGAATGCCGTGTCCGAGTGGGAAAGGGAAAGCAGCGTGAATGGGATGGCAGGGGAAGTGGTGTATATGGGTGGGAAACTGGAGAAGAAGAGGACATCTGGGAAGTTGAGCTAGACTTCGCAGGTGTTGATCCTCAAGAACTTGAAGAAGGTGTAGAGCCAGACATGACGATCGGCGAGGTGATGGAACTACGTTACCTCAAGGCAGAGAAGGCAAAAGAAGAGGTATATCTAGCAGACTCTGATCCTTGCTGTTGCTGACATTCCATGCTTCCAGGGAAATCAAGCCTTCCGCAAGGGTGACTTTGAAAGTGCAGTCAAGCACTACGAAGCCGCGCACAAGATTGAACCTGAGCTTCCTCATTACCAACTCAATCTCGCAGCTGCTCACCTGAAACTGTCTAAGTTCGTGATGAACCACAGCGTTCTCTGC
This sequence comes from Marasmius sp. AFHP31, assembly GCA_024721195.1. Lineage (NCBI taxonomy): Eukaryota > Fungi > Basidiomycota > Agaricomycetes > Agaricales > Marasmiaceae > Marasmius > Marasmius sp. AFHP31. The sequence continues at coordinate 14,762 of JANHQD010000063.1, forward strand.
TAACGCGCTAATGTGACATCGTATTCTAGTTGGATCGCGGCGGAGGAAGCTTGTACAAAGTCCCTCGGCCAACATCGTAGCGGAAAGGGGCTATTCAGGCGGGCGAAGGCAAGGAAAATGCTGGGCCGGGAGGACGAAGCCATCAAAGGTGATAGATATCAATCATCCATCACTACATACTGACTGCTTGAGTTGCAGACCTCCGCGCACTGCTGAGACTTCAGCCCAACAACCCGGAAGCCCGTGCGGAGCTACTTGCACTACTCAGAGCTCAACCAGTTCCAGATAAACCAAAGCAGAAAGTTCCCTACACGCCTCCACCTACCAATTCCTATCATGACCTATACGATACGTCGTATGCTGGTGGTTCGGGTTCGGGTTCGGGTTCAGGCTCGGGCTCGGGTTCAGGCTCAGGCTCAGGCTCAGGCTCAGGCTCTGGGTCCTCGTCGTCAAGGCCGCCTCCTGCTCCCGCCGACGGTCCTCATTCCCGCACTTCTGCCAGTGCGGAACCAGACGAAGATAAACTCCTGGGATTGGCAAAACGTAAACCACAGAAGCCTCTACCATTCCCAAAGACGGCGTCAGACGAACGGAAACTGAAAATTGTCATGTTCCCTGCGTCTTTCGACTCTAAACTTATGGAGCTTGCCGCAATGTTTGGTGGACCCCCACCCAGTCCCAGTGACTTTGGTTCATTTGGGCCCGGGTATAGTCCTGCTTTTAATGCCGGATTCGGGAATGGATACGGCGGACCTACCGGTAATGGGAATGGATACGCTCATGGATATGGGTTTGGTGATGTGATGGATGAGAAGGGGCTTACCGGTAAGAACATCGGCGCTTACACCGGCAAACACGGGCGATGCAGATGTGGGAGGAGCCATGGAATCCGGAATCGCGGCAACATGACCGAGAAGGAGGAGAAGGAATTGAGGGAGAAAGAGAAGGAGAGGATTGAGAAGGCGAAGAAGAGGCAGAGAGAGATGGAGAAGTTAAGGACGCCGAACGTGACGTACCCCAGCTGGGAGAGGTACATCGTCAAACGCCAGGATTGAAGAGGACTGATATATTTCAATCTGGCCTGCTCTGTTTCGTGCTGATCTATCTTCTGCCTCTTGTATATGCTGGACTGCTGTCACAAGCTGACTACTGGCGAACTTATATATTTTCCGTTGTACGCAGACTTATTACATGATACTCTAGCAATGGCCAAACCAAAGCTTTCGACGGCTGAAAGGGTATAAGCATGAAGTGGCTGGATATCGATCAACACCATGCGCGTTCTGGACTAAGAATCAGGACTACTTCAATAGCTCGTATTCCAAACTCGCGAGAACGAAGGCAGCCACTCCCTTGAGGTCGTTGACTTTTGTGGCTACGCTCACGTAGTACTAGGAGGTGACATTAAGATGTCAGTAGGAGAATTTGAGTAGATCTAACAAGTTGATATACCTCGTATGTGCCGTTTCCACTCAAGCTTCCGACCTAAAGAGTCATCGTAATTCAGTACTGCACTCCCTTTGAGACAAAAAGCAGCCCTACCTCCACAGTGTTCAGCCAGTCCATCGTACCGTCACTTTTTTCGACGACCCAATTAGCTGTCATGTAGCCATATGCCTTCTTGGCAGCAGCGACGATACTTCCGTCCGTATCTTTGATGTATCCGAGGCGAACACCTTTGAGCAAGGAATACACGAACATGGCGCCTCCACTGCTTTCAAAGTAGTTCTTGTCCCTCCCGGGCTGGGTCATGATAAGCCACCAAACGCCGCTGGTCTTGTCAGCTGCATCTCGGAGTCGAGGGGCTAATGTCTGTAAGATCTTGAGGAGTGTGGCGTAGGCCGAGTTGGAGGACGGGATGATCTCGAGAGTGTCAACGAGAGCCATCATGTACCATCCTGAAGGAAGTGCCGGCATCAGTATTCAGAGAGAGGCCAGCTCGGATTCCGACTCGTACCTAAGGCTCTGTCCCATACTTCGGGGGAGTGGCCGCGATCCGATGAAGCCCATACAGTCGAGTGCGAGTAGTCGTATCCGTGATAAAGCAATCCGAGACCGGAGGTTTGGAGGGTATTATCGTACATCAATTTGAACTGTTTCTCAATATCCGCTGCAATAAGTTTCACACGTCAGGGCATGTTTCCCGAGGAAAGATATCTCAATTTGATACTCACCCCAAGCACTAGTATTGGTGGATTGGAAGTTCTTCGTGTATTGCGCATAGAAGACATCTCCCATGTAAATCCCGTCGAGCCAACCTGTGAGGGACGTCACATCTTCAACCGAAGGGCGTATATAGGAGGGGGTGGCTCACCTTGGTTGGGATAAACCTGTTTGTGCCAATATTGACCTTGCCCGGTTCGAGGCTGTACATCCAGCTGACGACGGAAAGTATCTGCAGCTGTTTTCCACTTTTGGTCCTTCGTTCTGTCATACCTGGAGGAGTGGGCGCAATAGATATATGGGAATTGAATCGGCGGTGAAGATAGGTACTCACAAGTACAAGAACGTCGTTCCGACCCTAATCAAGATCAGGGAACTGGTCAGTTCCGCGCCTCTCTTCGTGTAATACAAGGCTCACCGTATCGGATCCAACTGGTAGTCAGAAAGTCTGTTCCCCGTTGTCAATACGGGTGTGCAAGGGAGCAGAATAGAATACGCACTTCCAACTTGACGGGAAAGATCCATTGGCAGACACGACGGTGTTTGCCGCCTTCAAGATGTGGTTGTAATACTTGGTGTTTCCCGTGTTTTCGAAGAGCCTCCTCAAGCCTATCTGGAACTCTCCGTCGTCATAGATGATTTTGGGGTTTCCGTTCCCGTCAAGGCCGGTGCTTTGCCCACGGGCAATGACCGAGTCGGCTGCCCACTGTGCGTAGGATGCAGGGCGGGCAAGAGTGGCTGGAAGACCGAGCAAGGGAGCTATCAGAAGGGCTTGGAGGAGATACATGGTCGCGTCGTTGGCCTGGGGTCCTACGTGAAGCTCATATAGATTTTAAAGCTGTATATTTTTCAGAGGAAACACCGTACCGTGCTTCAGACGGTTTCGAACGGCCCGTCAGTATGCATTGTTATCTTACCTTCAGGTGACAGCTATCCTCATCTTGAGTGTGATTCGGATGCTTCTCGGGCACTCAGTGGATAAAAGAGAGTGTTTCGAAGGGTGAATCACGAACACGAGCGGTCCGCCAGATTCATCCAAGAGTAAGATCACTTGATGTTCCATTTCTCTTGGTAATAACGTGTTTCGATGAGTAGAATTGACCAGTTCTCGTGAGCGGAGCGCGCGAACGTAGGAAAACCAGAAAGAGAGCTTCAAGCGCCCGCCCGCTCTGCCGACGGCGATTTGACGGCGATTGCCGTGATCTCCACACTACCAACAAGGGCAACGCTGCCAACATCTGTCTACAACCCTTTACAACCTTTCATCGTTTCGTTGCACACCAACTCCTATACATCTCAAGCATAACAAATGGCTGACCAACTCGTAAGTAACCCTCGCGCTATCTTCTTGAATCTTATCGCTGATTACCCCGGTTCAGTCTGAAGGTTTGTGGGTCCTGTCGTAACTGTGTAGAAGAAGCTCATTTACATTTGTAACTCGATTGTAGAGCAAATATCTGGTGAGTCCTGGTATTCACTCTCGACAGCTCGTGTCTAACTGCTTGAACACAGAATTCAAGGAGGCCTTCTCCCTATTCGACAAGGGTATGCTGCATTCCTATTTCGTCCAGTACACGTCCTTATCGTTGCATAGATGGCGACGGCACGATCACAACCAAGGAGCTGGGAACCGTCATGCGATCGCTGGGTCAAAACCCTACGGAGGCCGAGCTTCAGGACATGATCAACGAGGTCGACGCTGACGGCAATGGCACTATCGACTTCCCCGAATTCCTCACAATGATGGCCCGTAAAATGCGGGACACTGATAGTGAGGAGGAGATTAAGGAGGCATTCAAGGTCTTCGATAAGGACGGGAACGGTTACATCTCTGCAGCAGAGTTGAGACACGTCATGACCAACCTTGGTGAGTCTTTGAGGGTCACTGTACACTGCCTTGAGGTTCCCGCAACTGAACTGGCGTATTTCTACTTTTAGGAGAGAAGCTGTCTGACAGTGAGGTTGACGAGATGATTCGGGAAGCTGATGTTGACGGAGACGGTCAAATCAACTACGATGGTGCGTACTCTGCCTTCGGAGGTTTTCCAACAGACCCGCTGACTTTGGTTTCTAGAGTTCGTCAAGGTAATTATAGAATCACTCTGCGCCTCTCTTGAAATTGAACTGAACGAATACTTCTCAGATGATGTTATCAAAGTAAAAGCCTCTTGTGGACAGGATTTCTTCTCTATACATTCTCGATGGCTTGGGATTCTCGGGAAGGAACGTTGGCAGATAGTGTACAAGTACTCAACTATATCTCTTTTTCTCTCGGACAAGTAGTACTGTAGAACAAAGTGACCTGGTGAACGCGACACCGCGTTCGTGTTCAGGCAGCACTGCCATTCATCAACCTGTGTTTGCTTCTTTCACCGAGTACAACCTTCCACGGCTTCTATGAACACGTTCCTCAAGATCGCAGCCTGATCGCAGTGCAGCGCTCAATATCATTCTGTTAATTTCTATCGGCGCTGGGCGGTATAAGGTTAACATAACCTCTCGTGGGAAAGTGAATTGAATTTAGGTTGAACGATAAAATGGCAGGGTTGAAATCTTCAGTACCCGCAGCCCAACCTCCACCTTCTTGTATACGCAGTGAGTAATGCTTTCTCCTCTCATTGGGTACTATTGCGACCAGAATCAAACCGACAGACCCTCAAACACCCACACCAAGTAGACAATATGTCCGATCAGCTTGTACGTCGTTGAACCTCTCGCTTTCTCGCTCTTTTTCCGATCAATATTCTTCCCAGTCTGAAGGTATGGAAAGCCCTTGTCGATTCAGAATCGCGCTGAGCTTGCGTTTATGGATGATCAGAGCAAATCAATGGTGCGTGTTCTACTCTCGGGGTACACATCGTAATGCTCACAGTCGCGTCCATTTCGGCAGAATTCAAGGAGGCCTTTGGGTTATTCGATAGAGGTAAGGCCGAAATTACGGAAGACATCTACGCACCCACGCTCAAGTCTCGACCCAGATGGCGACGGAACAATCACCACCCGCGAGCTGGGAACAGTGATGCGCTCTCTGGGACAGAACCCCACCGAAGTTGAACTTCAAGATATGATCAACGAGGTCGATGCTGATGGAAACGGAACGATCGACTTCAACGAGTTTCTTTCTATGATGTCGAAGAAGGTTCATCACGCCGATAGTGAAGAGGAGATACGACAGGCGTTCAAAGTCTTCGATAAGGATGGAAGTGGTGCAATCAGTGCGACTGAGCTACGAAATGTCATGGAGAGCCTTGGTATGTTTTTCTTCGTCGTGTCAATTTGAGCTACAGAGCCGATATTGCCTCTAGGTGAACGGCTCAGCGAAAGCGAGATCGATGCTATGATGAAGGAGGCTGATGTCGACGGAGATGGGACAATCAGCTATAACGGTGAGTTTTCTTCTCGAAACCGCTTGCCAGAAGAAACGATACCAACCCTTTCTTTGCAGAATTTGTCAAGGTCAGGGCCTGGTGTTATATATTGTATTCTGTGCGCTGATTTTCCTCAGATGATGACGGGATAATTGGGCTATCTAATCCGACTAATCTAAGCCTCTTCTGTGCTTGTACTTACTGACCGCAGTGGAAGGAAATGTATTCAATGACCATATGACGTCAACTATGATGCATTGCTGGAATCGTCAGAGTCAACTCGACCGATATATAAAGCGCTTGAAAGCAACTCTTTCAATCACTCACTTCATACACATCTCTTACAATGTCCAACATCGTCAACAAGATCAAAGACAAGGTTTCCAGCAACTCTGACAACAGTCAGAAGAACACCGATTCTGAGCCCACCTTCTCGATCCAGCCTCACCCCAACGTATGTGGCCACTCGCTGATCGATTGCTCATCGTTTCGCTGACCAACTTATGAATCCTATAGCCCGGTCAAGAGCAGATTGGCCAGGGCCTTAGTGGCAATCCCGCTGCTGCTCATCATGCCAAAGGACCCCACATTCCGAGCCAAGAAGTCCGCGAGAACCTAGAGAAGCCTTTGGTGAGCACCGATTGCCTACGATCACTGTGGTGTTATTGTGTCTGACTCGAGCACAATACAGGGCCGTGAAGAACTACACGCACGACAGGAAGAGCTCAACAGGAAATGATCATGACTCGCAGACCGATACCACCCCGGATCTTGTACATGTACAGTACTAATAGCAATATGTAATTCCTGATAAACGTACACTGCTTGCACGTCAGAGTCCTCCGAACCCCCCAGATTCCAGAGAGTCGGGCAACGTCCCACCGCAACCTCGCTGTTCAGCTGCTTCTGCGTCCCCGTCAACTTCGATGACGATGTCACCACCCCCTACCACCTGGTCAAAATCGATAGCACAAAGGCTTGGAGCGGCCTTCCCGTTGATCGTGATACTCTTCACATACACCCTACTCCCCGCGGGAGGAGACACGTTCAGCGTGGTTGCGTCAAAGTTCGTGACAGTAAACTTCGTTGAGGTTCCGAGGAGGTTATTGGTGAGGACAAACGACGATACGAACGGGGATCCGATCAATAACTGCTTTGAGGATGGTACCGGGTACAATCCGAGTAGGTGGAATGTGAGGAGCGAGGCCATGGCTCCAGAGTCGTCATTTCCGGGAATCCTGTGAGCACATTGACAATATGTCGGCCGTCAGCAGATGAAGACTGAAGCAAAGTAAAGGTCCGAGCCACTGACCCTCCTATGCCAGTATTGAAATTCTTGAACACAACTTGCCGTACGCGCAAGGCTGTTAGATCAGGACGACCGGCATAATGGTAGATCCATGGTATAGCAAAAGAGGGTTCGTTTCCAGCTTGGAAATACCCTTTGGAGAAGTAATGGTCTCTGAAACTCGGGCGTGAGTTTCGGATCTTAGTGAGGCGCGAAGGAACTTTCGCTCACACTCGGTTAACGAATATATCATTTCCACCCATCAACTTCACAAGTGTAGAGACCGAATGAGGCGCAAAGAAGCTCATCTCCCAAGATGATGCTAGATGCTTGTTAATACCAGGTCTATACGATCCTAATGTGGGACTCACACTCGTAGAACCCGACATTGTTGTCGTCTCCCCTGGCACAGGAGTGTGGGGTAGGGTCCACAGGAGAGCAGGCGTCAGGCGGACTGAATGCAAAGGTGCCGTTCTAGACCGCCGTCAGTACGTACTTCTTGACCAAAACACGAATAAGAGGCCAGCGCACAGGATACCTCCTTTGTGCAAACCCGGTAAACCCATCGTGAGTGACATTAGGGTCCCACATGTTCACAAAGTTCATCGACCGGTTAGCGTATAACGCAATATCGTTCTGCGATTTGCCCAGTGCGATCGCAGCTTGTCGGACGGCGAAATCTCCAAGAGCGTACTGCGCAAGTAGATCATAAGGTGAAAGTAAGCTGGATGACAACTATAAGACAAACCTCGTATGCCCTCGATGCTTCCCTCGTAGCCAAACCGGTACTCCCGGTGGGGTCGACCCAGTCGGTAGGCAGGTATCCGAACATTTTCCAGGCCGTATTTTGCCTTCCCACTGCCAAATGTCGCGTTAGAGCATCATTTCATTTGCGGATCACACCATACCTCGATACCAATCGGGGGGCTATCAATGCGAACAATTAGTGGGCTGGATGCAGACTTGGAATTGCGTAACCCACAGTGTTCTCCGCGGTATCTACCAAAGCTTGGTACAGATCGTCGGTGGGTACCCCAAGTTCTTGAGCTCGGGATCCATACTTGACGGCAAAATCGCCGAGAATGGGCATCCCGTCGCTCCCTCCTTGAACGTAACCACTGTGCATGAGCTCACTGTTAGCTATCGAACGGGACGTTAGTAGGATTATGAACGTACGCCTTCGTGTTGGCTCGGCACTCCGGGATAAAGCCTGTCATTCTGATTTGAGATTTTGCTTTCCATAACTTGAGTTGCGCCATATCGTACGCACCGGTATGCCGCCAGCCATCTACGTATGTGTTGACAATTTCAGCCCACTCTCTCGGCGAGGTCAGAGATAAAAGCGGGTGGACGGTGCGGAATGTATCCCAAGAACTGGGTGCGACCTCAGTGACCATGTAGGGAAGGAAATCACATGGAATTATCACCAGAATAAGGCATCGTAGAAAGGATAAGGCGAGCTCCAGTACGGATTCTCCTCCGTCAAGTTGGCGGGGACGAGCGAGGCGCGATACAGCTATTGAGAGCAAGTCAGCAACGTGCGCGAGGATCTCTAAACTCAATCTCACAGATGAGTACAGCATCTCGACCACGGACTCATCCTCGATGTCTGTATCGACTTGCACTCTCTGCAGTACCTCCTCCCACTTGGATCTGGAGGCCGCTTGTATGGCTTCCCAGTCCCAGTCTGGAACCTCAGTTTCGGCATTGTTGCACGCTTGGTCGCTGCTGATGAACGAAACCCCAAACCTTGCCGTGACGCTGCTAGAATTGAACGAGAGAATGCCACCTGCTTGGATTTTGGATACCGTTGAGGTAAAAGGGAACGAGAGGGAGGTCGTCGTCGTCGAGATATTCAAGTTGGTTGGCGTTGAGGCGTTTGTGGATTGATAAGTTCCAATCTCCACGATGGGTTGTGGAGGAATCTGAGAAGAGGATGGTGGCGTGAAATCGTAGCAGGCGTAGGCCGTGTAGTTGTCTGTTCCGTAACTCTGCAGGTCACGATGGGTTCGGCGAGGAGAGGTGGATAGTGAGGCAAAGACATACTTGAAGGAAGGTTCCAGACAATTTGGTGCGACCGTTTGGATCGATGGAGATACTCCCTCCTTCGAAGGAGCGCTGGAGGTCATTCGTCAAGTCTACAACGACGTGGTTCACGTCTGATGGATATGTGAAGCGAATCAATCCAGCTCTACGCGTTGAAGTCGTCTCGATCTTAATTCCGTTGACAAACGTTGTTGTGAAGTAGCCTGGTGAGGCGGCTATTTGTATTCTTGAGCAATCGGAGACAGCTCGGTAGAAAGGGTGAGCAAACCGTCGGTTCCTGCTGCGCGTAAAGCAGCTCGAGGCCCGATTCCAACAGGGCAGGATTGGAAAGAGCAGTTGGTGAGCGGGAAGAGAGGGAAGACACCATACCCGCCATTGGTATTTCCTCCAGTCCCCTCATCGTGTGACAAGGAGATACCGGTGATCGATGAGTTGTCATGAATGTATCCTGCTTGCCTCGGAGCCGTGCTCACGTCAATTCCGACCTGAACTGTGTGTTTCAAACTAGTTCTGCGCTACCGCGGACAATCGGAGCTGACCTTGGCCATCCCATGAGGAACAGCAGCACCTTCACAATCAATGTCAGCCTATGTCAGCGTTGTTCTTTGCTCACAAACAAGGTGCGTACCTGGAAAGGCATTTCCTCCACTTCCACCATTAGCTCCAGATGCCGTCCCAATGAACAAGTTCACAAGTGAAGTAAGGTTGGTACTCGCCCCTGCTACTGCATCACAGACAATTAGACAGGCAAGGTATCGCCCCAGTTTCGAAACTGGCGAAATTCTCATCATGAATGTAGCGAGAAGTCCTATACACGTCCCAGAACCTCTGCAGACCTCTGCACCGCTCTGCATATATTGTCATGATCTTTGAAAAGGGACGTGAGTACCACGTGCGATGAACAGTTTTATGTATGACGAACTTCCTAGTTGACCATATGGTTGCGAGAGAAAGCGATTCCTGGATTGGAGGAGAGTGAGAGACGTGACCTGATGAACTTCTACTCGAGTGACATCGATTCCTGAAGGCGGGTTTACGGTGGACTTGTTCAACTAATACTATAAAGGGAACCAGGAAACATGATTTGGTTGCGCGAAGTGCCTGCCGCCCGGAGGCGCTGGACCGGTGGGTTGGACGGGAGGACAGAGAGTTTCCCTGATCGCGACCACCTCGAACCCTTCAACCAGTCAGGCTGCTCGGAACAAAGCCCCTGCATCGTACGAAAATGCTAAAAACAGACTCACGACCAATGTCATTTGGTTCGTTTGAACTTAGGGAACAGGAAGAACCTCGCATGATACTCAGGCCGTCTCATGCAACTGATGAGCCGTTTACCGGTTGCAAAGCTTCTTGGATTGATTTTAGGGCTTTATATCTCCGAAATACTGGAAATACTCGATGGTTTTGACAACGGGACGGTTATCGGGCCGTTCGAGAACAGTGTTTCAACTCTCCTCCTGGTCACTGGTCCCATGTTCTGACCCATTTCCAGAATATCACCAGTCACTCACCGCCTGTCGTCAACACTCCACGCGCATTGCTCTGATGCAAGCGTATCACCAAACTCAAACGATGAGCCTAAATTTCGGAAACATCTCGAAATAGCATCCCAGATTGGTATAAAGTTGTTCATAACAAACATATTTTCCTCAAGCAACTCCTGCTCAAACGATCTATCATGTTGGCCTTCTCGAAATTTGTAGCTCTCCTCGCTCTTGTGCCCTTCGTCACCGCCGCACCGGCGAACGAGAGCCTTGAGAAACGACAACTTGACACCGCCTCGCACTGTGGTATGGTCGACTTATGCTACTCTTGTAGACCGCTCGTTGACTCAGTTCGTCTTCTTAGGCCAATGGGACACGGTCGTTGCGGGACAATATACCCTCTACGTCAACCAATGGGGCAAGGCCAATGCTCAATCTGGCCAGAGTTGTGCCAACTTGATATCCTTGAGCGGAACCACAATCGCTTGGAAGAACAACTGGACCTGGCAGGGTGGCAGCGGAGTCAAGAGCTACACCAACATCAACCTCAACGCGGGACTCGGCAAGCAGCTGAGCGCTATCAAGAGCATCCCCGTGAGTCCTGGTATTGCCGTTCTTGCGCGTTCACTCAAACATCCTATCACCAGGTTAACTGGCAGTGGTCGCAAACATCTTCAGGCAGCCTAGTCACAAACGTGGCCTTCGATCTCTTCACCGCCAACCAACCGGGAGGAGCTGACGCGAACGAAATCATGATCTGGCTCGGTAACTGGGGCGCAGGACCTATCTCTTACACTTACAATGCCGACGGAACCCCCAAGCCTGTCGCTTCGAACGTGAACCTTGCTGGCCGTAACTGGCGAGTCTTTCCCTCGATGCCCCGGCGCTTGATGCTTACCACGAGTTATACAGGAATGTGTTCAAAGGTTCCAACGGAGTCAACATCGTCTATTCTTTCTTGCCCTCGGCCTCTGGACAAATCACCAGCTTCAACGCCGATGTCAACCTTTTCCTCAAGGTCTGTATCATTTGATCAAGTGTTTCTACCGATATCTGAGTTCCTCTTGCAGTACCTCACTGCTCAAGGTCTGGCTCAATCGCAGTACCTCAAGACTGTACAAGCTGGTTCCGAAGCTACCTCTGGAACAGCCACCCTGACGACGTAAGTATCCTTCCCCGCAATTTTACATTTTCAGTCGCTGATTATTCTGTTCCAGTACTGCTTACAGCGTGACTGTCAACTAAGGAGGGTTATCGAATGTACTGCCATGCTACTCCCGGCAATATATGAAAAGAAAAGGAAGTTTGACCATTTGCTTCGGTTTGCTTCGTATACATTTCTTGAACATGTTTGGTGAAAGTTTCGCAGGTCTGTCTAATTGTGAAAGCCTAGTTCATAAGTTGCTTCCGCTGTGTTCTTCGACCCAGTAGACGCAAGAGTCTCTGAGGGTCGTCACAGCCTACCACGCTGGCGATCGTTCCACCGGCGTAGCTCAGGCTGGCTCCCTTCTGCAAATCTTTGCCGAGGCTTGAACGCTTAAGCGCTGTGAACAGCGAGCAGAGCCAAATGGCTGGACCAAGAGTGACGAGTATCTTATGGGGGTGGACATTCCCATGGAGCAGTTGCAAGCACAAGCCGAGAGCCCACAGAGTCAGCTGCTCTGGATGACCCAAATATCGTGGAGAACCTGTTTTGGAGAGCGGCGGAAACAGGTGAGTGGCCACTTCTCATTCTGCCGATGGCGTCCAATACTTAGAGCATGGTCAAGGCTTGTACCTTCCCGTCAATCATGATCATACACGCCGCGTACAGATGAACTCGGATGCCACGGTACACAGGCAATGCTATCCACTGTTCCGCGACGGGATAGTCGACGATCAATGAATTCGTGTTAGCTAGCCGACGCCCTCCCTTTTTCTCCATCGCAGACCTATAACATCCATTAATATTTCACGTCCCGCGCGTTCCGATTCTTCAAACGTGCCGACAGGGAAAATTAAACGATTCATTTTCAAAACGCTAATGTTGCACAAAGCAAAGTCTTGTAACTTTAAGCAGGTACGTATGCATAATGCATCAATATTCGCGCTCTGACTAGGACCTCGTTTCGAGCCGATCCTCTCTGTCTCGTGCCAGGATTGATGCTAATAGTCATATGGCTTCTTCAGGCCGCTCACCATACCCGAGTGAGTAATTGTGATCGACGGTCAGGCACCCGGGGCGGGTCACTACGACTCAACGACCAATTCTCGGAATGCTTCGCTTGATACTCACTGGGGACTGAACTGAACTAGGTGGGTAGTTGTGACAATGTCGTTCAAGATGGGTAGTGATTGACTTTTGCGCTATTTACCAAGGTGATCGGACAACGTTGCTTAGAAAATGTCAACAAAGTCTGTCAGTATGGATCCAGGATAAACTCCATTCGAGATTCCGTGTCAGCCACTCTGGGCTACTGGGACGGCCCGCTCAGCGTGACCTTGGGTATTCGGAGGACTGGACGAATACGACGCAAAAGGTGAAGGTGAGAACGCTTGTCTGCCTTGGGGGGACTAATTTCTTGTCCCGCGGTTCCACCGCCTTACCCTGAATCTTGTGCCTATCTGACAAAGTCACAATCGAGGTTTCGGGTACTGGACTTCATTTTCAAGGCCTGGGTGAAGGAATCTACCGATTATAAAATCGGCTCAAAGTCACTATTTCGAACAGATTTCTCTCCTATACACTATGGTCTCTCTTCTGCCCCTTCTAGTCCCGTTCATCTATACCTTGCCTGCTTTCGGGTACACGCTTGAGGAGCGACAGCTCGATACCTCTCTCCACTGTGGTATGAGCAACCGATCTTTTCCTGCTCTGACCACCAAGTCAAATTTTTGTCGTAGGGCAATATGACTCGGTCGTCGTGGGCCGCTATACACTCTACATTAACCAATGGGGGAAGGAAAATGCTCAATCCGGCGGGAGCTGTGGTGCCTTGACATCTTTGGTCGGAACGACTGTTTCCTGGACGACCAACTGGACCTGGACTGGAGGAGACAACAGCGTCAAGAGCTATACCAACATCAACCTCAATGAGGGGCTCAACAAGCAGCTCAGCGAAGTCAATAGCATTCCTGTGAGCCAGGTATAATCCTCTTGCTCGTGCATGAACTTGCTCAAATGACTCGTTATCAGGTCGACTGGCAGTGGTCGCAGTCCTCCTCAGGCAACATCGTTTCAAACGTCGCTTTCGATCTCTTTACCTCCAATACTCCCGGGGGAGCTGACGCGAATGAAATTATGATCTGGGTCGGTAACTTTGGTGCTGGTCCGATCTCTTACCAGTACAACGCCGATGGGTCACCGAAGCCCATCGTCTCAAACATCAATCTCGCCGGTCAAACCTGGTAAGCTTGATCATTTGTCGCTACCTAGTCTGCGTGATCCAATGGATGGTGCCTTGCGAAGGAATGTTTATCAGGGATCCAACAAGAGAAACGTAGTCTATTCCTTTTTGCTCGCCTCTGCCGGTACAGAGATCAAGACTTTCAAAGCGGATGTCAACGACTTCCTCAAGGCCTGTTATATGCGGCTCTTTCGGTCAACTTTGCATACTAACTCTACTTTAGCCTCTCGCCACCTATGGTCTAGCGCAGTCCCAGTACCTCAAGACCGTTCAAGCTGGTACTGAGGCCACCTCCGGATCCGCAACACTGTCAACGTGAGTCTACATCGAGATTTTCCCACCGCATCTGACCGCTTGGCTCTAGTACTTCTTACAGTGTCAGTATCAACTGATTCCCTTCCAGAGACCCTCTTCATATGTAAGGACATTCAGTCGAGCTGAAATACTATCATGCAAGTTGAAGCCGTAATGGTCCAATATTCGCGAACTTGGGGCCCCCCAACTAGGTGACCCCGGAAAGAGAAGGCATTGTGGGTGCATTCCTAGTACAGTACTGATCTCGGAGGCGTCTAGGGGACAAAATGGGCACAGAGGCACCGCCGTCAGGTGCAAGATTCACAGCAAACGCGATTGAGTTGTCATCTATCTCCCTCAAAACGAACGTATCGCGACGGCCGGCCATACCATGAATAAGTATGAGCATCTGTCTAATCGCAACTTCCTACTGGTGTTATCCTCTCTGATAGTGGCACGACGCACGTACAGCTGCTAGTCCCCATGAGTCCTACGGACGCGTAGGCATGTGACAGCAAGCGAACGACTTTGCTTGTAGAGGCGGACTGTGGGAATCGAAGTCCAACAAGCAGATATGACGTAGATGCAGTACGCGTATGTAAATTAAACTACCCCTGAATTCGCGCTTTGGCCAGGACCTTTTTACCTCTCTATGAGAATCGAAACTGACATGGAATCTGGACGTTTCTTCGGTCTTTGGCATAGTCGGACCCGTGAGGTAACAACCATCGACGAGCTCCCAGTAAACACGCAGGACGGATTACTATTCGAAGGTTAATCCTCGGGATATGCTGGGCACGCACTGGGCACTGGACCAGGCCTGGTGAGTAATTTTCGTTTCCTTATCCCACAAGAGGGTGGTCATGGAGCGCCGTGTTGTCTGCCAAGGTGGCCGAACAGTGCCAGAAAATAGAAAGGATGGCTGTTGGCATGACTGAGCTCCACTCGACAACCGTACATGTGCAACGCTCTTTCCGAGATTTCATGCCCGTTTGAACTCTCTACTCCGTACTGGACGGCCCGCTCAACTTATCTTAAGCACTGGAAGCTACTGGAGGCTGGAGAATTGGGATGGACCGCAACTGATTTATCCCGTGGTTCCACCGTTCTACCCTGAATTCTGCACTTCTATCGGGTGTAACTCCTACCCTTTCCTACCTTAGACTTCATCGTGGCGGCCTGCAGGAAATGGGGTCAAATCTCGGGGAATAAAGGCTCGCATCAAGTATAAAACCGGTACAAAAGTTAGTGTCTCAACCAGGTTTCTCCCTCCTACAACACACCATGGTCTCCTTCTCAGCAACCCTCGCTCTTCTCTCTCTAGTGCAATTCATTTATGCAGCACCTGCCACGCTCGAAAAACGACAGCTCGATACCTCTAGACACTGTGGTATGGGGGTACGATTGTCTTTTTACACTGACCACAAACTCAAAACCTTCTCCCAGGACAATGGGACGCCGTCGTCGCGGGCCCGTATACCCTTTACATTAACCAATGGGGGAAGGACAACGCCGATTCTGGAGAGAGCTGCGGCGCCTACACGTCTTTGGATGGGAATACCGTTGCCTGGACCACCGACTGGACCTGGACTGGAGGAGACAACAGCGTCAAGAGCTACACTAACATCAACCTAAACGAGGGGCTCGGCAAACAGCTCAGCGAAGTCAATAGCATCCCCGTAAGTCAGATACCTTGCTCTCTTTTGTACGTAGAATGTTTCAAACGGTTTGTTGTCAGGTCGACTGGGAGTGGTCGCAGTCCTCCTCGGGCAGCCTAGTGACGAACGTTGCTTTCGATCTCTTCACCTCGGATTCACCAGGAGGAGCCGACGCAAATGAAATCATGATCTGGCTTGGTAACTGGGGGGCTGGTCCAATTTCCTACGAATATAATGCGGACGGGACACCGAAGCCTGTCGCCTCAAATATCAACCTCGCCGGTCAAACCTGGTAAGTTTGCTTGTTTCTCACCACGCAATCTTCCTGGTCTAACAGACTGTGCGCTGAAAGGAATCTGTATCACGGAACTAACGGAGTGAACATTGTTTACTCGTTCTTGCCCACATCTGGCGGGGAGATCAACAGCTTCAAGGCGGATGTCAATGACTTCCTCAAGGTCTGTGCTACGGTTCCCTTGATCAACAACATATGCTAAGTCTTTATAGGCCCTCGTTGATCAAGGTCTGGCTCAAACTCAGTACCTCAAGACCGTTCAAGCTGGTACTGAGGCCACCTCCGGATCTGCAACACTGACAACGTGAGTGATTCTCGTTCTGCATCGGCCCTCCCTTGCCGCGTCTGATAACCTCGCTTCAGTACTTCTTACTCTGTCAGTATTAATTAATATCTCAACGCACCCTCTCGATGTAAACGTCGTAGAAGTTAACATGCAGTATACAACAACATGAAATGGCAGTGATCCACCAGAGCCAGCCGTGGGAACTGAACGCGTACTTCCAGCTTGAGGATTTGGATTACCGTGCTTTTTGATCGCGTTTCTCTCACACGCTCAAATGCCTCAGGTCGTGGCTGACGATGTCTACCAATCACTTTCGTCGCTCGGTCTGCCTCCCGAAATAACTCTCCATGCGTTTCGACAGCTCTATCAAGGGCCACCGTCTCACGTACTTTCCTTTATTGCCCAACACGTGAAAGGAAGGGCACAAACGGCAGCTGCTCGACGCGCCTTGCTCCAGTACGCGTTTCAATAGTCTCGTGTCAGATTTGTGAACTATAAATCGCGTTTGTGGTAGTGCTGGGTGCGACTCTATGATCAATGAACGCGATACGCCAGAGAAGACAGGCGAGACGGGAGCGAGTAATCGTTCGGAAAGGGACAAGACCACCTCGGCGCTAGTAGCAGCAAGGAATCATCTTCGAAATGGTCAAGAACAATTGAAGAGCATGATGGATGATGTTCGTGATACAGGTGAAGTCTTGGTGGTCCAATTATCTCGAATTTCACAAATAATCCTTCTGGCATACATCTAGAACTGAAGATTGCGAACCTCAAGAAGCAGCTAGAGGCGGAACGCCGAGTTAAGATGTTGCTCGAAGCCTTGGAAGAGAGAGAGCGCAAGAGGCTAAAAACTATCAAAGATCTGAGTAGCTTGCTTTTGCAAACTCAAAGGCGAGCAGTACTGGACGGAGGGTTCAATCAAATTGGGATGGTAAGGTGCGGTTCAATACAGAATCTTCGTTGAGCTCATGGAATGTCGTAGCCTGCTCTGGACGATCTCACAGCATCTTCAGCAGGCAGAATACAGGACAGGGTTTTGGCATCAAGATGTAGCGCAGTCGTTGATACTCTGGCTGTAGGAAACTTGGTCACAATGTCGATCCCGCTAAAACTTTCTTAGAGATTACATTCCCACCTCGTCTTCTTCAAACGCCTCTCCTATGAACGACCCAATATCCTGCAAGCTGAAAATACGTTGAAAGAATCGATCGCAAGCAAGTTCGGCCATCTAGGCGACCTGGAGACAGGGAGAATACTGTAAGTGCATTAATCTTTGTTGAAAATCCCGTTTTAGGTAAAACTTTGGGTAGAGAGGAAGCGTTGTCAGCTGCAAGAGTCAGATCAAACGCGAAATTGAGATACCTTCCATCTACCCCTGGTCCAACCCCGGAAATGTTGGAGGCGAAGAAGCAACGCATTGTGGGTCGATTCAGTTGATCACTTTCTCGGCCGTTCCTGATAGTGCACCGGAGCTTGAGCTGGAAGCCGAGCTGAATGAGTTACTACTTCTCGTCAATGGGCTGGAATTCTTTTCAGACAATCGGATCCAACAAGTGGGTTGCTTCCTACGCGCTCTCCCTTGTGTCACCCAGGCCCATTTGCATTCAGATTGCTCATTCGCGAAACTTGGCTACGTCACGCGTTCCCGTAAACGTCGAGGAAGGCTATATCGACCTGCTCAGGGTCTTGATAGCGAAATCGGAGGCCCCCAATAGCGACATGCATTCATCGGCCCGTTCGATACCAGGCGTAGAGCTTTTGGGGCTAGATATCACAACGGCAAGTGTTAGGCTATTGGTGAGAAGCGACGGCTGGTGGACTTACATGCTTGATGAAAAGGCGACGAGACAGATGGTGCTGGACGAGATTGAGAGCTGTATTCGTCGAGGTATGAACCACACCTTGGGATGAGCCTCTTCTGAGAGTTTCCAAAGTACACCAAACGGAAAGTTTCCTATGCAGAGCGGAAATAGCCCATGACCAGGTGACGTTCAACGGGGGAAAGACTACCGCTTGTGAGCCTGTCATTGCCTGTCATTGCGTCCCGTCGCCACTCAGAACTGACATCATGATTCGCGTAGTGTCCAACAGTACCGAGTCGGGAAACGGTGAACTGTTGGCGAGGAAGGTTGCGAAAGCGGAGGTAGCTAGAGAACTGGAGAAAGAAATCCAACTCCTGCTGCATGAGTTGTCGTTGATAACGCGTGGTGGTCGGGGCGAGTGACGAGCACGTCCGGATACTGGATGTCCGGATGGACCAGCAAATGATTACCCGCCTGCACACGGCGCGTCAATGAGCCTGCCGAGGGCGAAGCCTTTTTGTCGGTATTCTGGGGAATGGTAGGGATATTTTTTTTTCTACTGTTGTAGACCTCCATAGGCACGAGCAATGAGTTTTAATACCTTCAACCAGTCCCGGTTCTCGCGCGGGGATTGTGCGGGACGGTGATTGTGCACTGTAGCGATACCTAACCGCGAAACGAATTGAACATCCAAGATGGAATTGCTAGAATCTGATTGGATGGTGACACCCGGTTCCGACCTCCGATGGGGGTCGGGCATGAATTCACGTGCACTGATTGGATAAATAATGGCAAAACTCGGGAAGTGCAGAACTCTGACGTTTACCACCATCTTCCCTCTGCTCGTCGTCTTCGTCGTGGTCGACGATGCTCAACCTCTCTCATAGGACCGCAAATGTCATGCGGCGGTTGGCCGCTGGCATGGCCACCGTTGCACCTCGCATTGGTGACAC